>JBCAUA010453444.1:0-17530 GCA_038406235.1 Peronia verruculata | reverse complement strand
GTCTGTCTGTCTGTCTGTCTGTCTATCTATCTATCTATCTATCTATCTATCTATCTATCTATCTATCTATCTATCTTTATTCTATCTGTCTCTCTATCTTTCTATATGTTGACCTGTCTGACTGTCTACCTGCCTCTCTTGCTTTCTTTTCCTCTGCGTGTCTATCGACTGTTGTATATATTTATCATTTATTGTTTTCTGTCCTCTTGCCTGCCATGATTATGTTTTCATCCCCATTCACTCCTTTCCGACACATCCTAGTTGAGCAGTACCAGTTGGTACTACCTGAAGACTTTGGTTTACCTGCACCTGATCGTGAGTTCAATGCAAGAAGACACAACAGCTGACGCACATCTGGTGTGGTGCTGCATTAATGGCCTTGGGCTGCTCATCCTGAAATGAAGTCTATGCCATCTACATGTGAGATTAGGAGAATGTGATGTTGTGTGAGTTTGGGTGTGCGGGCGCGCACATGTGTGCGTGTGTGTGTGTGTGTATGTGTGTGTGCGTATAATATGGGGAGAAAGAAAAGAAGGAAAGAGACGGAGGAGGTTGTGTATTTAACAGAAAAGTTGACAGAAACCGATAAATTGGAAAATGAACAGCAATGACATCGAGAAGGTTTGCATGTGTATACGAGTGTGTGTATGTGTGTGTGTGTGTGTGTGTGTGTGTGTGTGCGTGCGTGCGCGTGTGTGTTTATGTGTGTGTCTCAACACACACACGCACGCACAGAGGACTGAAGTGTAAACAGAGACCATGCAGAGAGAGAGAAAAGGCGGACAAGAGACATAGGGAGGGAGAAAGAGAAGGAACAAAGACATGAAGTGAAGACAGAGAGAGAAAGAGAGAAGTAGTAGGAGAGAGAGAAAGAGAAAATGGGAAGGGGGAAAGGAAATGGAAAGGGATGGGCAACGGCTGAAACGTAAACATTGCCGAAGAAAACTATTTTAGGGCCAACTTGCCCATTTGTAGGTAAAAAAAAGAAGCTTTTCTGAGTAGAAGGTGAAATTGGAGGTGTGCCAAAAATAGATTAACGACTGCAATGTACGTAGTGCTTCCTTTTTCTTGTCATTGGTTGCAAGATAATTTGGCTATTGGCATGGACATTAAGTGCCCAGTGGTTACCAGATCTTTCTCTGATAAGAGTCTTGCATTCTGCATTACCTGAAGAGGATAACTTAAAAGTTTCAAGAGAACCTCCATGTAAGTCATATTATATCAAGTATGTGAATGCAAGTAAGATAGCAGTATCATAACGATGATTTCACGACAGAAAGTGATATCAATCGCTTTGTACTTCTTGTATAATAAATAAAATGTCTTACGACCAGGGCAAATGAGCCTGAAGTCGCCCCCGGCAACGAACATAAACGGCCGTTTTTTGTGGTTTTTAATTACTTTCCAGCTAAGATACTAATTTTTTTTTTTTCACAAAACGTCAGTTAATCAATTTAGCCTTTGTTTTAATCTGAAAAGAAAGAAAGAAATGGTACCATAGTCGGAAAACAGTGAAAAATGGTTAAAAAACTGCTGTGACTTGAACTCATCTGGCGCAACGCGACTCATTTGCCCTGGGCGCAAGACAATTATTTTCTTAAAATTTCATGTCTCTCGTTCTGTATATGTCTTTCAACTTCCTGATGGAAGTTATCTTGGTGTTTCTCCAAATGCAGCACCTCGTTACTCCATCATTTCAATATTGCGATACTAAGCTGCAGATAATATCTTTTGTTAGTAAGACATGCTGTGAAGCTGTGAATGCATAGCTTTATGAAGTGTTTGTGTGCATATCCGTAAACATCCCATCCGTGAGTGCATGAGCTTGTGTGTGTGTGTGTGTGTGTGTGTGTATGTGTATTTGTGTGTATTTGTTTATGTGTTACTTAGCTTAACATCATTATTTCAGCATCTGCGAACGGACTTTCTTCCCGTGGACCAATAAACTTATCTGACTGATATTCATCATATCTTATCTTGCCTAATGCTTGAGTCGCTGTTTTTATCCCGATTTCTGTAGGCATAGTCCCAAAGACATTCGCTTGTACCTCAGAAAATTTTGCCTTTTTTCTCTCCTCCTGTTTATTTTATTATTTTTTTTTCTGGGTCCATTTCTTCTTCTTGGCATTTTTTCGTTTTCTCATTGATATCGTCCTAATGATAAATTTCTGTAGGGAAGCTCATTAGCAAATTAGACCTTAGGTAATCAATATAAGAGTTGGCTGGGCTGCTTGATGAACACATAAGCTTAGATAGAACTGATGTTTTCTGGGTGTGGCTATTGAGTAGTCTGTATTCTAGTAATGTGGCTGTAAGCTCTTAAAAGAACTGTATGTGATTGACAAATCAGGTATGCGGTTAAAAACATTTTACCCTGTGCTGTATGGAAAGAGATCTCAATGCAAAATACAATGAGTGAGTCTTTGAACAGATCTTCCCCTTGGTAATTTTAGGATTAAAATCGCGGACAGGGCATGGTCATTAATTTTAGCTTTACTGGCTTTACACATCTTCTTCTTCCTCTCCCCCTTCTCCCTCCCATCTCTTCCCCCAAACCCAATTCTTTATGAAAAAAAAAAGGAAAGAAAGAAGAAGGATAGAAAGAGGAAGAAGAAAGAAAGATGAAAAAGAAAGAAAGACAAAACGAAAGACATTTTCAGTCCAAGAAAAGGGCGGCAGGGATGCGGTTAAAGAAGAGATAGAAGGGAGAAGGAAAATAGTCCACTGAGAGGCAAAGATGTATAAATTGTAATTTTCACCTATTCGATTATTGATCAATCCAGTCTAGATCCACCGATTGGACAAAATTAGAATGATGCTCTCGGTGTTTGCTATATAACAGAAACAAAATTGAGTCATGAGGTACAGATATGATATTTTCTTCATTTTCTATAAATAGCCATCGAATTTTATTCTCCTGTAATTCATATTGAAATACTGCTACTACTACCACTAATAATAATAATATTAACGATAATGACAACAATAATAATGATATATTATCGTGTTCTGGTGGTTCATTTATTTAGATAAGAAAGGACCAAAACGCAGTACATTGGGAGATCGTTGTTATCAGCCCATAACTTCCCCTTTTCTGAGAAATGAGATGTTGAACAAGCAGCGTATAGAGAGTAAATCAGATTTGCACTCTGGGCTTGAAACAGACCAAGGAAATTCAATCAAAGTATTATTATTGTATAAAGAGAATTGTTATTGTGGTGATATATTTATATTTTGTTTTAATATTATATATATATATTTTAAATTTCTATTTTTAATTATTTATTTATTTATTTATTTGTCTTACGACCAGGGCAAATGAGTCGGAAGTGGGCCCAGGCAACGAAGATAAACGGCTGTTTTTGGTCGTTTTTAACTACTTTCCAACTAAGATATTACTTTTTTTTTTTTCACAAAACGTCAATTAATCAATCTGAAAAAAAAAAAAAAGAAATATTTTGGTATCATAGTCGGAAAACAGTGAAAAATGGTTAAATAAAACTGCTGTGACTTGAACTCATCTGGCGCAACGTGCGACGCATTTGCCCTGGGCGCAAGACATTTATCTGTTTATTTATTTATTTATTTATTTATTTATTGTGATCAGTGTCGTGAATGACATGACGTAGAAGGATTTTTTTCCCTTCCTTTACACTGTTTGCTCTTCACCTCTTTTGTTTGGCAAAGGGAAGTGGTTGGGCCGGACACAACAACCTCACATTATAACTGGATAAAGCGATGTGCCCGGAGAAAGGAGCAGAAAATTAAGGGTGTAATACCAGCGGATGATAATTTCCTAGCACTACATCAGTCAGTGAATGCCTCTGTCAACGACGATGTCTGGATATGCTTATTCGCTGGCATCAGACACAGAAATAGCTAAACGCCCCCTAAACATTCAAATTCTTAAAGTACACGTTGGACGTAATGGATGTGGAAAATCTCTGATATCAGTAGGGAGCGAAAACGTTTTTGAATCTGGTCCAGAATTTAAAATGGCTGAGCACTTTTCAGATATGAGGGGGAAAAAAATCAGTGGCGGAAACTACAAGTGCGAAGAAAAGGAGCTGTTTGATTTTAAAAAAACGATAGTGAAAGTGAGAAAAGACCAAAGGACGTGATGCATAACTCTTGTTTATGTCACTTCAATGTGTTGTGCTGTTGTTTGGAAATGTAATCCACCTCTGTGTCGGATTCGGGCAGGTACAAACATAACTAAGATCTAGCAGATGGGAAGAAACAGATCGAAAACAAAAAGCTGATTGTGGCGACATGGGTGAGGCTTTCACATCGTGTCCATGGTTACAATTTGTCTTTGGAGCCGTTCATCTTTGAAACGCTTCCCATTGTCATAGCTAAATTTTGGGGGTGGGGGGGGGGGGGGGAAAGGACCTGAAAATGTGGGTTTTCGTTGTGATAAAAATCATTCATTTTTATTTTTAGACACTTAGACTTCTTCTGAGAAAAATACCGACTGGGGCAAGAAACATCTCTTTTATGCTCCAAAGCGGCACCAGTACGGCATCTCGAGGAGACTGCATAGAAAGGTTATGTAAATTCAATCGCGATTTTCTAAAGATGTACGATTTTCGTTTTTTTTTTCCCTAAGACTTTTTTTTCTGAGCCAGTTGACCTAAAATGTTGAATATTATTATACACTTCATAGAATGTGTTGCAGTAATATGCTTCCCTTCTTCTAAGTCTTATTCGTGTTTTCGAAGGAAATGTGGATGCTGGGCGGATAATTGAGAAATATACAGATTCGTCAACCCACACATTTCATAGACTTTTGACAAATACGTATAGCATGTAACGAAAAGAAAAATGCATTTTGTAAATAATATAGAGCTTTTTTTTATTAGTGTGCCAAATTCCAAATGATTATATTGAACTCTCTAGTTTCTTTAGGCTTTTGAAAATAACAAATTTTTAAGGCACAAATCACATGTGGCGTCACTGTCATTGCAGTCGTGCAAAACAGTTTTTGACCATACTATTAATCTAATATGAGCATGCTGAATGAGCATTTGAAGCTTTAAAAGTCCTTAGTTCAAGTATTTAAATTTAATCACTCTTACGACCCGAACCTTACCCCCACCCCCTCCCACCTTAAGTATGTTACAATTTGCTTTATCATTGTTAGCTGCGTATTGATGTCAGCTATAACATATCATCATCATTCTATGAGCAGCATTGTATTTTTGCCAAGAACTCAGAACTGGATTCAGAGGACTATCAGCGTAAAGGATGCACCAATACAGATCCATGTTTTGCCTATAATTGGGTTTGCTGAAACTTGCATTTTCTATCATAGTAAGTCTGCCAGGCTAAAATCTTTTCCACAGCGGCAATGCTGGAAGTTAGAATATATCTGATTTTGTTAAACTTTGATAAAGTTTCGGAATTGTGACCAGTTGCTGATAGCCGTGCGCTAGCTATTTATGGATGGCCTATTTCGTTGATGCATACTGTTCCAATTTTCTATCTTCTGGCTTCACAAGAAATAAGTCAGAGGTCAGTTGATGATTCATCTTGAAACATCAGTCATGTAAAAATCTAAAACAGTAAAATTCATTTGCCTGTTCTACATGCCCTTATGTCATATACATATCTAGCTTGCTCACAGGTTAAAAGCGAGGCATATTTTTACTCAGGAGTTTGTATTTAGGTATTTTAAGCAAAATCACATGACCTGGGGAACATCGCTCACATGTGGCTTTGTTTACTTGCTCTGCGCATGGCAGACAAAAACGAATGATGAACTCTCAGATCTGTCACATCATAATTATAAACAAAGCCACATGTGAGCGATGTTCCCTAGGACATGTGATTTTGCTTAAAATACCTAATTAATTTGACTTTGCTTATCTCTCGAGGAGGTTTTTAGTGAAGTCGCCATATTCGCATTGTTCTCCCCGTTTTGTTTGTTTGTTATGTTTATATTTATGTTTGTCTACGTTATCTGCTTCTCTTTGTTTTGTATTCTTGTTTTTCTTCTCCTCTTTGCTTTCCTCTTGTGTTACTCTCTGCCTAAGTGCCTAAACGTAATGTGAGCCTAGATGTGAGCACATCTCCAAATGTACAGATGTCCCAACATCATCTCTTATTCTGATCGGGCTTTCCCACGCCCTTTTTATATGCTCAGCCTTGTTTATTCTGCCAAGCCTACAAAGATAACTCCGTCCTTCTTTCTTTCTTTCTTTCTTTCTTTCTTTCTTTCTTTCTTTTTTGCTTTCTCTCTCTCTGTCTTTCCCTGTTGCTTCTGGATTTAGGTAAGCAGACTATACAACACTGTTAAAAGGTCTGACACAATACATATCTGCCAGTGATTCCTTCATTTAAATCTCCTTCACTCTCTTTTTCTTAAGCCCTCCTTCCTTACCCTTTCTATCTCATTTTCCGGATCTCTCTCGTCCCTTATTCTTCCATCAATTTCTCTCATTCACACACACACACACACACTCTCTCATACAATGTGTGGGAAAGGATATGATATTACGCCCCGAAGAGCGTGTGGAAGGATTCGAGCAATGTAGTGTTACAGAGTCGGCCTATATTTCTCTTGGCAGCCATGAAAAGGGATCTGATGCAGGCCACTTATTTCAGGGAACCCATAGTAATCCGTTCATTTGTTGGAATTGACGGAAAAAGCTGTCGCTGAAATCATCGCCCAAGTTCGGCCAGCACAAATGAAGAACCTAATATGTTATCATGAGGGGACCATTCAGGCATTCGAGCATTCACGCAGAAAATGGAACTGCCTTGACCATTATGCACTTTTAGAGTATTATAGAGAATGCTTGTATATGACTGCTTGAGCGTGTTGGTGGCTTAAGTCAGACATTTTCTTTGTTTCAGTATGAACTGCTGTCTTTGACGTGTATGTCAGTGCTTCTGTACGTGTGTGTAGTGTGAGTTTGCACTTGGTTTGAATGTGTGAATGTAGATGAACTTGCAGACTTTTTTGGAATTGATTATACAGGTAAGTGATGGCCTGAGTTGGGATAGTGCGTATACGTGCATATATAAATGAATATGCGTGTGTATGTATGTGTGTGTGAATATATAGATATCTTTGCATCAGGATTTCTTAATATAACCAATTGAAATTTACATAAAATCTAATGTTCACAGTCAAACTCCACTTTGTGACCGGCAGAGATAGATAAACGTGACGCTGTACAGTAACAGTATACAGTCGAGGCTAATCACTCTGACAGAGTTGTCAGGAGAAGGCGAAAACAGTCATAAGTTATTATTATTAATTCATGATCACTGCTAGCCACGCTGGCAGCTAATTATGCACTTATGTCGTGGTAACTTCAATGTTTCCATCTGAGTTCCTCGATATCTGGGGCAGAAGAACTTAATGGGTTTCTCAATGGGTCCATTCAACTGATCAAAGCAATGACCAGAATGTAGACAAATCACTTCGCCGATCAATAATTGATTCTGATCCGAACGACCTAGAGGTTTCTGCAGTAAGGTGTCATTACTGCCCAGATTCAGTGCATTTTGGTTCGCCTATAAGCAGTCGAATTCTCAGGTCCAGAGAGCGTGCATGAGGCTGACAGGCTTATGAAACGTGTGGAGCGTGATGTGCAGTAGATTTGACAGGACTCAATGTTCAGAATCTTGAATCTGACAATAACAGGCTTGAGTAGCTGTAGGCTGCTAATATAAGCTCTATCCACAGGCACTAGTTCACATCAGATGGTCAGTCACAGTTTAAATTGTCCTAAACTTTTAATCTTTCGATGACAAAGCCTATAATTATTACTTTCGTTGCATCCAGCGATTGCATAATATTCAGAGCATAAAAAAGAACTCATGCCAAACATCAAATGGCAGTCGTGAAGACTTGGGAATGTCTGTCCATAACATTCTAGCATGGCATTGCACTCCGCCCGCATTCCTTCTACCAATCTATTTTCCCCTCCATTTTTCACCTTTGTCTTTCTGTCGTATTCACTCTATATGTCTCTCTCCTGTATACATAACTGTTTACCTGTCCACCGCTATATCTATTTGTCTGTCTATTTGTCAGCATGTCTGATTGTCCATCGTATACATCTCTTTCTCTCTCTCTCTCCTAGTTTTTATTCCACCACTTTGAACTCTAAGTAAACCGAAAAGAGGTTTTGTTACGAAAGTTTATTTGGCTCTTATTGCCTCAGTGAAATTATGATATTCATCTTGTTAGGCTGCATAAGTGATTGTGAGCCTTTTACACCGTATTCTCTGTAATAAGATTGGCCTTCTCGCTATGGTGCTGTTACGATACATTTCTGTATGGTGCTGTCACTATACATTACCTGTCATATTCTCATAGAATTGTCTTTTAAGATCAGAAAAAAAAAAAGAAAGAAAAGAGAAGAAAGAAAAGATGATAAAACAAAGCAAAAACTTGGTCACAGTTTATGAAACAAGGTTACTATAACAACACCAAAAACATAAAATCCTTTAAATTTATACAGGAAATTTATTTCAACAAATAAACAGGTAAATAAAATTTTGTCTTTTAAAATAAAAAGATCGTAGATTTTTATTTTTCTTTTTTTTTTTTTTTTATTAGTGGCACAAGCAGAAAAGTGTGACAGGCTGAAATAGTGAATTTTAAATTTGTTCGGTTTCTGCCCAGCATTGAAATCATCAAGGGATTGAAAAAGCTATCAGCTCGAAGCTCATGGTTTTTGTCTATCGCAGTTGGACATTTAAAGGCGATAGCTTTGGTTTTGGGCGATTCTCAGAGCCGTTGTCTCAGCCTGAGGCTGGGTTCGAAGCGGACAGAAAGACAAAAAGACCTGTAATGAGAATGCAAGAATGAATGACAGATGAGAACGTCGGGCTGATGCATGAGATTAAATGAGTGATGGATGAAGAGACAGAGAGAGAGAGAGAGAGGGGGGGAGAGAGAGAGAAGAGACGGAGAGAGAGAAATCGCAGCGAGAGGGAAAGAGAGTGCATTGGAGAAATGATCCACGATGAGAAACGTAGGAGAAAAGACTGAAAAAAAAAGAAAGAAAGAAAGAAAGAAGAACATGCGTGGATTCAGAACGAAGGAAAGAAATACAAGAAGAGGAATTGAGCAATTTTCCATGGTTGTTTGCGTAAGATACTGGGAAAATAAAAAAAAAGTGGAAAAGGAGAAATGAGCACGTACATAGCACGAAACACAGAGAGAGAGAGAGAGAGAGAGAGAGAGAGAGAGAGAGCGGTGGGGTATTATGGAGGTCCAGATAATCAAGCTTTTGTTAACCTATTTGTGCGCATGAGTATCCTAGCTTGTGTACAAGTTTCCTGCACATTGAATGTTTATACCATCGCCAACGAGCGTTGCAAATTAGATCCAGCTATTTACCTCCAATATCCCGAGTATTTGGAGGCTAGGATGGATCAATTTGCTGCACACGCGAAATAAATAGAACTTGGCCTCACAAACAGTCGGAACACGTAATTGAAATTACAAAATTAATATTATGAACCAACCTTAACACGGAAACCATGGTAACTTGGGCCATAAAAACGAAAGCAGAAAACTGTTCTGAATAAACATACAGACGTTCCATCAGTCGATGAGGGCTGCTTTTTTCGCATTTGGCGTGTTTAAAAATCGGCTTGCGGATGCCGATCGCGTTCTCCGGACTTAATTAATCTTGATTGAAATGAAATATTTTTTCTTTTAGTCTTTAGAAAGACAGGACTAGCTCAATGCAGATTGTGTTAGAATGATGTGCTGTTGGGGACATGCATGGTAAAAGAAGGTTAGGAGTGAGCAGTGCTATGATTGGTAAAACATACTGTCTCACTGGCCCTATGGTGTAATTCCTTGTGTGGATAAAGTATCCCCTCATTTAATGTGTCTGGTGTTAATGGAACTGTTTGATCGAGAGATCAAATGGGATGGCGAACAAAATAAAGAACAGAATTGGTATCGGGTTAACCTTACTCTTGATTCTCTTTCACTTTTTGGTTACTATGACTGTGAAAGATGGAATTTGAGAGATTTCTCAATGTCTACGTTGTCACTGCTGCAGCTTTAACCAACAAAGATATATATTCTGTCATCATACAATTTGTCCAGTGAGGTATTATCAACAAGGTAGAAAGATAAGCGGCAGCAAACGGTAGGTGATATTGTTGCTCATTTGCAATTACAGAATAAAATGTTGAAATTCTTTCAGGAAGGAATTGAGTGAACGTGTCTGATCAAAGGCTTAAAGCCCAGAGGGTAACGTGACTGGCAATGCAGATGAATAATTATGAACATCAACATGTCAGTCCCTACAGATAAAAGGCAGTAGTTGTAGCACAAAGGAGACAATCAGTGGAATGGTGAGCAGTAGCGGCGGGCGATGTACAGTCATGTAATATAATATGTGATTCTTATCGCAGTCTCAATGCCGTTGTGTTTGTAACTGATGTGTGGTATGTGTAATTAAAAGGTCCAGATACATAGACAGATAGAGTTCTATTTAGACAGAGAGGGATAAATAGATAAATAAATATATATATACACACACACACACACAGAGAGAGAGAGAGAGAGAGACAGACAAACAGACAGACAGAGAGAGAGAGAGAGCGACAAGAAAATGAAGGAGTAATAACCCAACAGTTAGAGTCATAAATGTATTAGTGTATGGAAATGCATGGGTCAGATACCAAGCAACAGGTGGTCAGACCTATCTGCCTGCTCCAAAGGAACGCGTTACAAAAGCCTGTACGATGCATATTTTCCACTCGGAGCCGAATAATCTTTAGGTAAACGGATTTGGAGTATGGAAGGGGGGAGGGGGGGGGGAGCCTTGTAAGTTTCCCATTTATCAGTTATAGTTATCGTTGGGCCAGTTGCCGAAGCTCCTGATGGTATCAATTAACACATGAGAAAAGTTAATTAAAAGATACAAGCACAGTGATATTTGACTGTAATATTCTTAGCCGTGACTAATACCCATACCGTTTCATGTAATTGCTGTACTAAAGTGTCCTCTCATTCTAAGATGGGTAGTGAAAATACGCATGGAATATGGCTGGTAATCATTGACTGCTATCCATTGTTCTCCAACACCTGTTCCACAGCCCGGAGATACTGGATATTGTAGGTCAGCGAGAGCTCACTGGTCGGAGATAATATCGCACTTCACAGTATATCGGTCATAGTGTTTAATCTTTAGGATCCAAGGGAGACTTTAGAATAAAATGGTGCCACGGTATAATATTATCGATCTTTGTCAAGTAGTCTGAAATAATTTGGATACCAAGGGGACAGAACCACATCTGCCCACTGTTTACACATGCGAGAAAACTGGAGAAAACTGAAATTTTGTTTTCAAACACTTTTGTGCTTTTTCTGTGGAAGTTACCGATCCAAACCATTGCTTTAGACAACAGCGGCTGTAGCGTCTGATCTTTTTTAGCTGAGATGGTGAAGAGTCGGGACTAAACCCGTGGGCTGTAACAGAGTGATCTTGACAATAGATATTTCACTGTATTTGGAGGGAGTACTCTTGTATTACTTATACTGATTGGCCATTATGAAAGTACATCGGACTTCTTGTAAAGATATTTCACTAGAAAGGAAGCATCTCCGAGCACAGAAACGAAACAACCACCCACATTCTTGAAAACGGTTCAACACCACCATCAGGCAGATCTTTCTTCCTGTCTGTTTTCTTTTTCACAGCTTTTAGTTAATTAGATACATTGTTTTTGCCTTTCTTACTTTTTTCTTTCTTTCTGTCTTTCTTTCCTTTTTCGTTCTTCTTTCTTTCATTCTCTCTTTCTATCGTTTTATGTCTTTCTTTCTTTCTCCTAAAAAAAAAAAAAAAAATCAACATGTTATATGTAGAAATCCCCATTGTTGAGCACGAATTCATGAAACCTCACTTAGACTTATTAAGAATTGCCTGAATTCTTGTGGACAAAGTTTCCAGTATCATCAACGAAGATAACCCAAGTCACCTCTGTTTAACGAAGCTGTCGTAACCAATTATCGGTCTGTCTGGTCCCTGAACATAATCACGTATAGAAAAAAAAAACATAGGCTTGAGCTCAGGAACAGCGGCGTGATTAGGAGGGAGCAGTTAACTGTGTCAGTCGAGACCGGAGAAAGAACCAAAATGATACACCAGCCGTGGCAAATCAATCGACTCAGACCATCTGGACGAGGTGATGGTGAAGATAGACGGCATCTTCCCCATGACAGAATCGAAGGGTCTAGACGGCTAAATAAGGGGCTGCGAAATTGGACGTCGGCCAAAGTGGTAAATCCATCAGATTACATGCCTTCCGGGGGCTGAATGGGAATGCATAGTTGGTCTCTGTGTCTACAAAGTAGTTCTTGGCCGGTTCCAGACATTAGAGTGTGATGCTGCTTGTGCAATGGTTGCTCAAAATGTTTCATTTTCACTGCTTTCCTTATTATTATTATTATTTTGAATGTTTTTGAAGTCGAACATTTCATATTTAAAAAAAAAAAAAAAGACTTCCCATTGTTTTTCTGCCCAGAAAGGGAAAGAAAGTGAGAGATAGATAGATCGAGAGAGAGAGAGAGAGAGAGAAGGAAGAGAGGAAGGGGAGGAGGAGGTCTGTAGTATTGGACAGGTTTACACTGACAGCAGCAGTTTAGTTTGGTTGTGTCGGTTATGCGACTGAAACAAAGTATACAAAAGTACGACCACAGATCATGGTAGTAACGATTACTGGTGTCAATAATGTAACAGGAACCGGAGACCGTCGTGTTACAAGATTACCTACCTAACAATATTGAAAGTCCAGTTGGAATGGGCAGTTTATAGACAGAAATGATACATACTTGAGTTGTGGGAAGCCAAGTCAACGGGGACATGATACGTTGTTTACTGGTTTCAGTTGAAGACGCGTTAAGGAGTTTTGCATGCAAGCTTTATTTAAGACTTCATATAGAGAATCTTTGCTATGAAGTCTGCTCTATGTTAATTCTTCCATCTTCAAAGCAAGATTTATGATATCTTATACCTTGTTTTTGTGAAGGACATATTTTAGATTAGGAGCAGTGTTGTTCTCGCCGGGCTGTTAGAGAGGTTATTGGCCCGTTTGACAAAAGAATGGCATGAGTTACCTTCTTTTGTGTTTGCATATTTTAAATTTGTCCTTGATTAGAGCTGATCACAATTTCATTGCAGTTTTTCCAGGGTAGTAATAATTCGCTAATGATTGTAAATTTGGTAGTGGTGATCTTTGCAAGTTATTGGCAAAGGCAATCAAAAAAAGAACAAAGCCAGTCTCGGCAGTGCTGGAAGAAAGTGCAGGATGGGCGAGGGAGATGGGAATGGGCTCAGAATCTGCCGGCGTCGATCTCTCCCAAGAGAAATCAGCTTTCTTACAGGATATCTGCAGCAGACGACGTTTCATGCATCAGTTTTGATCTTTGGCTGAAAATCTGAGCGTTCTAGTTGCTCCTGTTGCAGTTCTTTACGAGAAAGGTAATGGCTGTTGTGGTATAAAGTTTTATGATATTGAAGAACCATATCTGGAAAAAAGACACATATCGTATTGAGAGCATTCGGCTGTGGGTGGGGCCTTCAATTGCTTATGAAGATAGCATTTGACAAGTGCGGTGGGGTATGAAGAAGAAGGTTACAGGGTGCTCACTGGGACATACAGACAGCATTGGGACAAGGAGAGAGCTTTTGGTTATAGGAGGAGTAGTGTTGGTTTGAGAGAAAAAAAGAGAGAGAGAGAGAGAGAGAGAGAAAGCACTGGATCAAGAGGGAGAACAGTGGACGATGTTGGAGTAGAAGAGAGCATTGGGTTATGGAAAAATATTGAGAAAACATATGGACATGGGAAGAGCATTAATCTTTGTCGCTTGGGGAGTGCATTGGTATATGGAAGGGGCATTGGGATATGCGAAGAGCATTGGAATATGGGAAAAAGCATTGAATTATAAGAAGAGCAGTGGCTATAGGAAGGTTGCCAGACTATAGAAAGTGCATCAGGATAAAAAGAGAGCATTGAGGAAAACAGCATGATAGGAAAAAATGGCACGATGAAGACGCATTGTTCCTCGAAGGAATTCAAGTCATTATTTTGATAAATGCGGCATATTTGTTGTCTCTCAGTTTTTCTTTTCTTTGTTTCGTTGACATTTGGGGCGGTTATCCTGAAGAAATACTTGGCCCTATGGTGCTCTGAAAACTTCTCTTGCTGAGCTGAAAGGTATTGACTGGCGGTTTCATGACTCTTGCTAAACAGTGACATTTTGTGGTGGTTCCCTTTCGAAGGAAAAAACAACCCTACAAATGGCGTCACTTCCCACTCCTGGCAGTGCCGAGTCTGAGAGCGGAAGTGACGTGCTTAGAGTGCGTGCCAGTTTTGGTGACAGGTTTGTTAGTTGTGTTGGCGGTGTTAACCTAGCCGTATGTAATCTTACAGTTCACGATTTAATGATGAGTGTTTCTGGGTGTGAATCTGGGAGGAGTTTAGCCACCACCCTCAGTGATGTGTATTTTCTGTTACTTCGATATAAATGCTGTTAATTTTTACTTTGATCTTATCTGCCTTCTTTATTTGTTCGTATATTTGTAGAGTCATCTCTCTTTTAAAGTACAGAGGATATCAAAAATATTTTTGTATTATTTTACGAGAATACGCGGCAATGCCTGCAATAGGAGAGTTTCTGTACAATAAAGGATTGTGCATGAAAACTTTAAACTTATCTTGTATAATGCAAAACATTTCACTCAGTATTTGTTGACCATCAGACAAGTCTTCGGATAGAATAAGGCTAAGGAGTGAAGAGCAGAATTTCTGCAAGACCTGTATGAATTTGAACCGGTGATGAGGAATAATTACTCATAAACTGAAATGGAATGAAGAAGTCTCAATATCGGATGAAATGGGGATCTGTGGCCAGCGGCCAATAAAGAGTGGCGAAAATTATGATAATTTTTGCATTTGCTCTTGCATATCCTCGGACTGGTTCAGGCCATGATTGTCAGCAGGACCCCTGTGTACTGTATACTTCAAATATCTTCATTTCCACTGTTCGTGCTATAGAAATAGACAGAAGTTTAAATTAACAAAACTTTGTCATGCGTTTTTCACTTTTTGCACTGACTTTACCTTTTTTGTGCGTGTGTGTTGAAATTGTTTGCTTGTTGATCCGTTTTTTTTTTATCATTGTGATGATCGATATGTTTCTACATCTGGATAACATTTTATATTTCAGCCTGATCAGATGAATCCCTATATATATATATATATATATATATATATATATCATGGGGTCCAAAAGCTGTTCTAAATACACACAAAAAAAAGTAATAAATAATCGTTGGGGAAAATGGCTTGTAGCCGAAAATTTTGTATCGTAAATAAAATATGCCAGTTCAAAACAGTGCAACGAAATTCAAAACCTTTTATTGCGTTTTACCTCCATTTACTTATAACAACCGCAGGGGATCTTATATACTGCTGTTTAAACCATGAATTTGTGGATGTTTTTACTCCTATATGAAGTATCAAGCACGGAAACGGACGGAATTTTGAAGAGCATTCTATTGTTTGTTTGCGTCTAGGGCTCAAAATGAAAACGTCGTTTAAGAGAAAGAATGTGAAGGTAGAGGAGGAAAGCGAGTCGGATGAGAATTGTGAAATCACGGAGATGTTTCAAAGAAATCATTCAATCTCTCATACAATTTTCAGTGCGTCACCATCCTGCTAATATTTCTGAAGTCACTGGGTGGAAAATGGGAGAGAAAACTGCCATGAAAAATCGATTCAATTTTTGAAACTTTATTCGTTTTTCATAATGATGTTATTGATCGTATGACGAGTTGGAAGGTCTTTGAATGGCAGGGCTACTGTCAGTGAGTTCCACTGCTCACCCACAAATCTTGTAGGTTTAGAAGTTCTGTGGTATGATCTCTCACTCACATATTCTATTCTTTACTGTACTTCATGATCATGTCATTTAATCAAGTAAAAGGGTTATTTTTGTCATACTTTATAACCACCTAAAAAGTAGATGGAATGAGAGCACGAGCGGAAAGCAGAGAACTACGTTGCAAGATGGCAGAGTTGCGTGTTCCGAGACAGACAGTCTTGCGCAAGTTATCAAGAGAACAAGTGTCGTGGAAGATCGATGACTACCAGCGAGTAGGACACCAGATCAGGATGACGATGGGGATGCTGGAGATATATGAACGTCACGCTGTGATGGCTAAGCAGGAATATAACAACGATCATCGAAGTTTTGACGAAAGATATGAAAGAGACTTGTCTTTGCCCATATCAAAACTGACAATACAATAAAATAATATTTATGCAACAACCAATCAGAAGGTTGTCGCCAGCTTCACGTCTTCTAGGAGACAACTTGGTTGAGAGATGAAGATGACAAGACACTTTTCAGGCATTCGTGATGTGAATTTTATTCTTGTTATTACCATTCTTGTTTGTACTGCCGTTTGTTTGTTTGCTTCTTATTTGTTACTTTTGTTATATTTCTCAGTATGCAGACAGTGTGAAAGTCAACCAAGTCTAGCCTTTGCTTGCAGTATTGTGGAGAGTAAAAATCTATTTAGTAGATCACTTAAGGAAGGTTATTAGATCATGGGAGAGAAAATCATTGTCTCTCTACCGATGTTCAACAATTGTCTGCCAGGTATGGCTACTTTGAATGAAATTTGTTCAAAGCAGGCAAAGTTTCTAAAGTACATATTTCACAATGTAAATAAACTCCAATGGTGAGTGGGCGACAATCGTTGCAAAACAGAAAATTGTTACATTATTATTATGCAGCCGAAAAAGGAAAGTGATTTCCATTCCATTGCGGAATCGGGACAGATTGTAGTTGCATATTCATCGCATGATACCATGCATTTAATTTAGGCCAACATTTGCGCTCTTTACCGAGTGTCGTGCTAAACATGAAGTCGTTCTAAAGATCCTTACTGCATATAACCCTGTTTATTATTACTGAGGAAAGCTCTGCTGTGGAAAAAGTTCAGCTCCGCCCAAGTTACTATAAGTATATTTGTTGCCACTATTCAGCATCTGCATTTACACTGGGAAATAGACAAGAAAAGAAAAGTAAAAATGCCTTTCCACATTTCTCTTTCGTTTCCACCAAAAGTGTACCTTTTAAATATAATAAATACGGCTATAGATTTGCATGTGTGCCTACTCATTCCATAAATGCAGCCTACCATAATCAAGACGGATCTCGGGGAGTGTTTAGTCGTTGAGGTTCGCAATATTTCGATCCTTTGAAATTTAATTTTGCAATGAAAGATAATAATAGTCAGTTCTGTTGCCAATATGTTGCTTATAGTTTGGGGCTGGCATGATTAAAGTGCCTTTTGTTAAACAATGTTTTTTTTTAATGATTTTGCTTTAACTTTTATTGTGTCTATTGATGACGATCTTATCATTAGGGGGGGGGGGGGGGCAGCTGGATTTCTGAAATTTGGGTCCTTTTTCCGTTTTGGGGTTTTTGGCAGTTTTGGCTTCTATAGCCTCTTTAGACCATGAAACAACGAGG
>JBCAUA010453223.1:0-17535 GCA_038406235.1 Peronia verruculata | reverse complement strand
GGGTGACTGTCCTCCCTAACGCTAACATGTATGAGACCCTTGACCAGCACAAGTCCACCCTAACGCTAACATGTAGAATTGTAGATCTAACGCCGGAAAATAGCCACTTTCATTAGGAAAAGTAGTGCCGAACCACTGGTCCGGAATTGTTCACTCTTCCCACTTTACCATGCTGGTCATACATAAAACACTGAACATGAAAGGCTAGATCTAGATCTAAATCTATTTTGAAGGAACTAGTGGAAGGCCTGACTTGAGTGTTGAGTCAAGCTCAAGCTGAGTGATGTTGACGTTGTTGTTGAGCATCGATCTAAAAGTTATTTATGACAAAAGTGAAGAGACAAAAGGAAATTTGAATTTCTAACTACCATCCTCTCACTACTTCCCCTTTACTCGAACAAAACAAACGGCACCCTTAACATCCACCATCAAATTATCCGTGATTTATTGAATGACTCACCGTTCCTGAGCTAGGATGAACGTCCATTGTCTCCATGTTGCCAGCGACGCAGTACAACGCAACAATCGTTGTGTTTTTGAGGATTCGTGTGGCCAGTGTTTAGACTACATAAAATAATAATGGACATTTAATTAGAATTAGTCTGCAAAATTACTAGAGACACCCAGGTATTTTATTAGAAAAAAAATCATATTTAATATTGATCTAACACAAAAAATATATTGTTAAGTTACTGAGCAGTCATGGGAGATCAACATTCGTGCGTGAACAAACTATCGATAGACCCAAACGTCAAATGGGCAAACCAATGCTAAACAGTGTTTTTGTCTCATATGCCAAAATTCCCTTCACTTGTCAGTATCTTTAAATTTCTATTTTCAGTGGCGTAGACCCAACATTTTCATTTTTCTGAATTATTTGGCAGCAAATTAAAAAGAGATCTATTAATTTAAACTATGTTTCCAAAATAATGACTCAATCATTTCGAAACTCTCTATGCTAACACAAAGTTAGCTTTGCTTGGTTACATGAAGAGCTCCACTTGTTTGCAAATGGCGCTGCACTGAAAACAACTGGTATCGTCAGCCCATAAATCTATTTCTCCTGTGAAAATCAAGTCATGGCGCCCTGGAATAAAGAACAGGGCCCCCTAGGGAAGGCCCAGAAGGAAGGAGATGTGGTTAAAAAAAGGGTACTCATTCTGCAGGCCTATAACGTTGGGGATCTGTACACACCGAAGCATCATTAGTTTACACATTGCACACATAGCCGTATTTGATTCAGTGGGAATGGGGGCAAGTCGCTGCTTGCATGACTTAATAGTATAAACCTACTATTTATGCGTAATATCAATCCTGTGCATTTTTGCAGTATGTAAAATGGAATATTGAGCTCTCTAGATTCTACATATCCCAACAGTAGAAATTTGCTATAGACCTGCATGGTTAATTTTTTTTTTTTTTTTGTCTGAAATGCAGAAGATATTGTTTTAAATGACATTCTGCATTTTTTTTTTTTTTGAGAGAGAGAGAGGATACAACAAATTAAATGAAACAATTTGCCTTGATTGAGCTGAAAAATATTTCTGTTCACGTAGCCCTTGTTCTAGATTGATAGATCTGAATTCATCATTTTTTTTTTTCTGCAGATTTGATCACTGTGTTTTACAATGGCATTTAATAATATCAGTCATTTGATATGTTCCTTGTCTTTCTTAAAACTGCAGTTTTTATTACTGGCATATTTATAATTCACAGGCAGATCAAGTTGCAAAAGAGTCCAACAGGTTAATAAGTAACAAGAAAGTCCAAGATAAGGAGAAGAAACTTCAGGACATGTATTTAAAGTATGTTCCTGGTTGATTTAATGTATTTTGTTTCATTATACTGAATAAGGATACTAAAGTGTTTTAGAATAACTGGTGTTTGAAACATTACAGGATGATATTGTTCTCAGGCAGATGAGACAAATCTGACATTGTATTTGTTAATCAGCTGTAGAAACAGATAATGTCTGCATGAATTTTAATATTGAGGAATACTTAAGGTTTATGAAATTAAATTCAAAATTAATGGCATAATTTCTTTGTATTTCAGTGTTCAAAAATCATATTTTCTCCTTCATTGCTACATCAAGTTAGCAGTCCTGTGCTGACCATCAAAAATACAGTCAGTCTTGACCACTACTAACCCCTTACCTGCACTCAGTCAAACTGGCATCATTCCTCTGTATTCCCTTAGAAGTGCCGACTGTTATTCAGTGTTTGTAATTGTTACGTAAACAAGCAGAATATACTGGGCTCTCATTGCTTGGTCATCTGTCAATCATCCATCTGCAGCCTCAATCAAAAGATTTTGCATATAGATGTAAAATGACACTCACAGGTGGGCATATCGGATCAAAGGAGCAGAATCCTTGAAAAGTCCGTGATGTTGGAAATTATTTCCAAAATCCCTGAAAAGACCTTATATTTTTGCATAGATGGTCAATTTTGTTCAATGACCAATTCTTAGAACAGGACTTTTTTTTTTCCACCTTTTGAACGTGTTCAGTAGCCCCTCAGTATTTCACATTTGCCGCAATTCGTTTCCTATCAAAGGTGCCCAAACGTTGATGATTTTCTTCGTGTCTTTCACTGAAGATCTAGCCTAGTCAAGGCCTGCTCAGGTCCAGTGCTGTTTGATGGGGGCCAGTTTTAATGGTAATTCTGATGAATTTCACGAGAAATTTGATGAAATCATTAGTCAGGAAATTTCAGACTTTGGACTTCAGGGGAAAAAAATGAACTTTTTGATGGTCAGAAACACTTTGCTGGATGTTTTGATACATTTACGGAACATAGAAAGCGAAAATGAAAGTATGAATGTCTTGTGCGCATGCCTGGAAAGAAGATACAAAATGGTAACAGGAATCTCAACCGGTGTTGGGATCTCGAATTGCGTTTAAAAATCTAGACTCACCATTGAGTCTAGTGGTCGTATACTATGTGTTAACTGTTCCTGTAGGTTCCAACTACTTTTTACAATCAGTCACTCAGTTAGTTGAATGGGTTTGTCTGCTCTAAACAAAGATTGACTCTCATCCAACCCATGAATTGCATGTACTTGTGTCTTGTGCACACAAGAGAGCGCAAATCCAGCGTAAAATCTGCAATACCATCTATTGTTCATATATATAAGCCTAGGTATAAGTCTGTTGAGCAAATAATGTCATTATACACGCTTAGAAATTTATCCGTGTTTGAAGATATTTGGCTTCATTAAGTCGTTATGAACAGTGGTAAAGTCTTTAAAAAAGTCCCAGAAAATTCGTTGAATTTCTTGGCATCTAGGAGTGTAAATACTGGTTTTAGCACACAAAAGACCACGTTTTGAATGTATCTCAAAATGTTGTAAGCATTTACAGTGGTTGGTCCCTTTGTGACCAATCTGATGAAAGCATTTTTTCTTGTAGGGTACAGTAAGATTGCCAAGATGCTGCTGTGACGTAGGGTGTTTGTCATTGACTTACAGCCACCAGGACCATAAAATGAATGTCATACATCATATATTATTCTGTTGTAGTACCAATTATAGGAAACTCAATAGCTACAGGCTGACCGTGGTTTGAATATTCAGCAATACTTTTTCCTTACAAACATACTTCTCTAACTCAGAAGAATTGTTATATTACATCTATAAATAGTATCTAAACATCTAATCAATCTTGTTCATGCTAGTTTTAGCCTGCTTGGAGCTCTAAGTGCTGTTATACACCTCAAGAAAACACTTTATCACCCTTATGAAATTTTCTTATGAATGATTCATTCATTCATCCATTGTTCCTATAGACCAGTTGTCCTTTAGGGTGCCTCTGAAGATTAACAACCAGCTTCCGCCATTCCTCCTCGTTCTCTGCCTTTCTCAAGGTGTCGTTCAGCTCCAGACTCGTCCATGCCCGTTTGTTGTCATCCTATTTCTTCTTTTGTCTGCCTCTTCTTCTTCTTTCTGAAATGGTACCCAGCAAGACTGTCTTTGCAAGGCCTGAAGATTGCTTGACATGGCCATACCACACCTGTTTACGGCATTTTACTATAGCCAGTAGACAGTAGATTGAAATATGGCCCAATATCATTCTGAACAACATCTTCGTTCATAATGCGATCTCTGAATGTGATGCCGAGAATTTTGCAATGAATGATAGAAGTGATATAAAAACATGTTATGGGGATTCAAAAATTCAGTAAGAGTCCTGAAAGTGAATGATAATGAGTCAGATCTAGATCTTGATCGGAATGTTACAGGGGAGAAAGGTGATGCTGAAAGTACTAATTCCGTTCTAAATTTGCAAGCCAGTGTGCATAAATCTGTCAATATAATTTTGTAGGTAATTCATTTCAATGTTGAAGAATATTAAAAAAAAGTCATGGTTTGCATTGCACCAAACTCTACAACAGACTAATAGTTAAAACACTTAATTTTATTCCAAAACACCATGCATCCCTGGGAACTTAAGAAATGGGGAGAAACAGGGTGTGATAAAAAAGAAACTAACTGTATGGTGTTAAAAGATTGTTCATTCATTTGTTTGATCTTTGCTTTTCAGTTGTTATGATACCCGAAAACTTGTAGATGCTTTGTACGATACTGTGGAAAATTTGAAAGAGGTATGAGTATGTGTATATATGTGTATATGAATTATCTAATTGGTTTATAATTTTAGGGAGAAGGGGTGGATAAAAAGGTTCAGAAAAGGGAAAGGGAAGTATGAAGAAGATATGCGGGATGTGGACAAAAATATGAATGCAATAGAACGAGAAATATTTTGTGCAAAGAAGAAGGTCTCCTTTTTTTTTCTAGCAAATTAGACAATTTTGAATAATACCTTGGTACTAATATGGTTATCACCATTACAGTTTTACTCACATTTCTAAACTATATCTCTCTATGTTTTTGGTTATAATTTTTTATTTACATTTCAGCATTAGAGAATAATTCATGTTTATACACTTACTGGTCATTTATTTGCCCATGGATAAGTGAAGATTCATTGTATCTTTTTTAATACTGATTTTTTTTTTGGTATGTGTTCAATTGGTTTTGCCTTATTTACTCAGAAATGTGTTTGGATTACATTTTGTTTTTAACTTCAGGAATATCATAATATGTTTATTACATATTTTTTTTTTTTAGGATGAAGAGCCAAACAAAATCAAAGATTTTGAGAAAAAGAAAACAAATGAACTTAACAGACTCAGTGTCATGAGGGTGAGATGTTTTTGTTTGTTTCTTTTAGATGCTGAAAGGAATTTCATTGTTGAATCAGTTGAAAATTGTGGACATCTGCACAGTTGCAATAATTATGTCAGATAATAAAATGTAGTGGGTAAGGATATTTCTGATCTTTTTACAATTCAATTTTTTTTTTTTTTTATCTGCAGGCCATTCTGAGCTTTGTACACCAGGTTGGCCTGGACAATAGATTGTAACATTTTGTCATGATAGACACATGACAAGCATGCGATGATCATGGCGGGATGCTGCAAAACTGCTTATATCGATCTTTTAATTGTGTTATATATTTTTGATAACCCAAATTTATGTACACATTTTGATATCTTTTTATAACTCATAAATAACTCATAAACACATTGCCTGTTATTACTGTGTAAATGTACCCACTTGTTAGGCACAATATAGCTGTTGTCGTGCTGATGTGCCGTTATACCCCAACACAAACAAACAAACAATACCACCATTTTGAAAGACAGAACTAGAGGTGATTGAAATTTGGGAGATGCTTTTGAATGTTTATGTTAGCTTTTCAGAAATAGTAAAAATTAACAGTCTTGAAGTAAATTGAAAAAAACTTGGTGAAAATGTCATTGGTCACACTCTTCACAGACCCAACTGACGGAAACAATGGGAAAACTACAACCAGATGTAAATGAAGCAGAATTTATCAAGTGAGTTCTACCAGTAAACGGTCCCAGTAAATGACAGTTTATAGATAACAAATGGTTTACATATTTTAATCAACTCAGATTGTGTAAAATTGATATTAAGTAAAGTGTTGAGAGAGAATTAAGTTGTTCTCTCCTCTCTCTCTCTTATCCACCTAGTTTCGAACCTATTTGTGGAATCATAATCTTATGTATGTGCCTGTGTATATTGTGTCTCATCAGCTGTCACAGGAAGGAAGTTTCTCTAGAGGGCAACACATTATCTATCTTATCTTATCTTATCTATCTTAGTTTGCAGTCACTTCTTTCCACATTTATTTCCAAAGTTATGTACATACTACTCTGTAAATCACCTAGGCTCTTAAAGTTAATGTTACTCCAGAGATAATTTGCTTGTAATTTTCAGAACACATCGGCCTGAGGAAGAAAAAGAAGAGGAAGAGGAGGCAGGTTAGTTCAACTGTAGAACTGATAAAAATGGTGAAATATATCATATTCAAATGTCCGTGAAAAGTTTGTTTGTTATTCTCGTTTTCAATCTTTCATGTAGGAATATATATTTATAATTAAGAACTATAATTATTTTAATCATTTTTTTTTTCAGCAGCTATAGAAAGAGATATTTAGATCAGACCAAAGCAGTCAGTCTTATCATAAATACTCATCATAAATTTGGATGAAAAACATTTTTTTTTTAATATAATCTTATCACTGAAATTTATGACAATTAAATGTTGTTTGAATGATTGATTGTTAATGGATTTATCATTTTAATTTTTAGCCACAACTTCCAAAAAGAAAGTGGATGATAAGGGTGAAGAGGAAGAAGAAGAGGAAGAAGAAGAAGAGGAAGAGGAGGAGGAAGAGGAAGGAGAAGAAGAGACTGAGGAAGAGGAGGATGAGGAGAAAGAAGAAGAGGTTGTGAAAGGAAAGAGGGAAATGTAAGT
Organism: Peronia verruculata; assembly: GCA_038406235.1. Taxonomy (NCBI): domain Eukaryota; kingdom Metazoa; phylum Mollusca; class Gastropoda; order Systellommatophora; family Onchidiidae; genus Peronia; species Peronia verruculata. Next base: position 10,688 of record JBCAUA010453223.1, on the reverse strand, counting down.
TATACTTCGTTTTGAATATCTTTCTTCCTTGTACAACACAAGAATTAACTGTTTGTGTAGGCCATGCCTTTTAAATTTTTTTTCTTATTTAGGTCTTGATAATAGTGATGACATTTTTTTTTTTTTTTTTGAAAAGATGGAAAGGGAAATTCTCTTCGAAGTATAAAGCAGGGACATCTGTTATCAGATTATGACTGTAACCTAGGAATAATCAGAGGAGGATCAAGAATGGGTTCCTTGTAACCAGATTTTGAGTGGTTTTTTTTATTTCCACAATTTTTTTTAGTAGTAAGAAAAAACAATTTAACTAGGCAAAAATTCAAAAAAAGCACTATAATTCACAGACTACAACAAAGCACATAGTATGAAAGATTTATTAGATCTGTATAAGTGAAATCTTTTCTTTTTTTTTTCAGACCGAAAATACAAGCCAAGAAAGATGCAGACAAAGATGAAGAGGAAGAAGAGGATGAAGAGGAAGAAGAGGATGAAGAAGAAGAAGATGATGAAGAAGAAGATGAAGAAGAAGAGGAGGAAGAGGAAAAACCCAAAAAGGCCATCAGTAAAGGGTTAGCTAACAGTATTGATAATTGTGACAGACAGCTTACATACAATGAGCTGTTTTGACTGTCAGTCAGATTATTTCTGTTTGCTAGTCACGTAATAATACAAGCATTGTAAAGAAGGTAACAAAGCTTTAATTAACTAATCGAAAAGTGGTAAACAGAAAATTCTGAAACAAATCACCATTGTGACATTGCAACAATTTCTTTTTCTTCTCATGATATTTTATTCACATTTTTTGTTTTATGTGTTAACAAACAACAAAAATAATACCAAAAAAAAAAAAAGAAGAATTTCCTTCTATGCACTATTTGTATTATATCTCATCTACTTGGCAAAAGGGAATCAACTAAGCTGGCTGCAAAAAATCTCCCATTACAACAAAGGTCATGGAAGCATTTGCACACATACTTAAGGGAGAATTTGTATGTTGAAATACCTTTTGGACCTTTTTGCCGGTCTTTCATGAGTAGCTTATCTTATCTGGACATCAGCTCCATTTATTCCCTCATACTTCCAGTTACCTTTCTCAGTTGTAGAAAGAAAACTGGAATATAGATTAATATGTTTGCTCAAGATATGATTTTTGTATGGCTTGATTATTATCATTATTAATATTATAATTTGAGACAGGCTCTTGTCAAATTTTGAGCATATGGCATTATTGATATCACCATAAAGATTATTCATTTTCCTTTCAGTGTATGAAGAAATTTTTGTTCTATCTTAAATAGAGGTTGAGATATTGCGGTAACCTGTAGCCGCAGCTGAATTTATTGAGAAAATGACAGATCACTTTAGTAAATCCTTCTTAATCCATGCTAGGCCATGCCACTAAAATACAAGTTTTGGCCTTTTACTCAATCTACTTCAGTAAATTTAACTATGTGTGAAATGCATTTTTAGATTCATATAGAAGGGTTTGGTGAAGAAAACAAAATGCGTGAAAAATTCATTCACTGTTGAAAAATACATGATTTCTCCAGTTGGCGCAGTTTGACAAGCTCCTGATTTCACCGTGCCACATCTCATATGCCCTAAATATGCCTTATGTTTACTAGCAGATTCATTCTTTGAATATGTGTGCCAGCCAGGAAAAAGTGAGCAGAAGACACTGCGGTTGATTTTGAGCTAGAAGTGAAAATAGTCAGATGGGGATCATATGTTGAAAATTGAATTCTTAGCATTAAACCAAGGTTCAACTTTCACCATTATCTAATACATGTATGTTGAATGCGCTTCACAAAATTTTACTTCTCAATGTGTTTTTGGAGCTGTCTCATAACATGTCCATAGCAGTATCAAAAGATCCGAATCAAGAGTCCATTCAACTGTGTTAGGTCACTTTGACAAGATCTAACAGTGATTGCTACAATGAAAAGTTTTGCAATGGAATGTGATCCATTAAAAATTGGCAGAAGTCAAAATATAACCATATTTTACTGTTAAACGTAAAATATCGGTAATATAAGGATTTCCACAGAATCCTATTGTTGGGCAGCTGTTAGTCCTTAACTGAACTCCAAATCCAGCCAGAAGAAATTCTTTTAATGCAAATCATAGCAATGATCATGAGAGAGAGTTCGCAAGACATACTAAAATATATATTTCAGACATCTGTGTTCACTGAATCTCTACAACTACAAACTCCCAAAGAGTAGTTTTTTTGTTTTTTTTTATCTCAGTCCTATCCTTGTCTCAGGCCATCACATACATGTGTTGTCTTTTTTATTGTTTTGTCACAGAGCCAAGAAAGATGAAGAAGATGAAGAGGAAGAAGATGAGGAAGATGATGAAGAGGAAGAAGATGAGGAGGAAGAAGATGAGGAGGAAGAAGAGGATGAAGAAGAGGAAAAGGAAATCTCTAAAGATAAATCAAAGAAAAATAAAGAAAAGGAAAAGAAGAAGAAAGGAAAGAAAAAGGATGAAGATATGGAAGTTACTCCATCGGTAAGTGGTTTGATTTGACATGATTTTTATCTCATCAGCAGTCCTACATGCATTGTCTTTGTGTCTGCAGTATCCTCTCATTTGTTTTCCCAGGAAGAGTTATAACATCAGTAAACAAATACCGCAGTATAGAAAACGACACTTTCTTTTTTTAGTATATCTGTTTCTTTTTCAACACGTCTATTTTCCTTTCACAGAGATTCTCTCATTTGGATGAGCACTGCGGGTCAGAATTTTTAATTATGATTATTATTATTATTACTTTTTTTTTTGTCATCCCCAGATTCATCGATTTCAGGCCATGGAAGAATTTGAAGGAGAAGAAGAGGGAGATTTGTCCTTTGACAAAGGAGCAATCCTTACTGTTATTGAGACCAGGTATCGTATAAGTTTATTATTTGTCACAGCTTATTAGATTTTGTGAAAAAAGAACCAGATTCGCAACTGGAGGGGCCATTACTTTTTACATTTATAACATCAGTAAGCAAATACATAAGTATGGTTTCTGTGAAGTAGTGTAATTATTTTTACTGTTTATTATAGTCTGTATTGAAGTTTTGATATGGTGGATGTGACATAATGTTTTCCATCTTTTTAGAAACTGACTTTTGTAGAAAATGGTTAGATGCATATTTTTTTTTTTTTTTCCACTGCACTGTTTAAAAAAAAAAGGCAACACAGGAGGCAGGAAATATTTCTTCATGAGAGAAAAAACAGGAAAAGGAAAAAAAAATATGATTAGAATGGTGAATAGCATGGAATGGGACATATCAGAAAATTTTGTTTCACAATCTCAGGTATTCTTGGCTTTGAGTCATGTGCTTTCCACAGATTCACTTTAAGTTATGTATCTCTTCTGTAGCATCTAGTTTGTAATTAATATTTCAGTGGAAGATTTTATAGTCCCTGCTAGCTTGATTTTATTACTGTCAATATTTTGAGGTGACATTTGACCTTTTGATGAAATCTTTACTGAGGCCTGTTGCTATCAATGTCTTCCTCGCATTTCAGAGAAGATGGATGGTGGGTAGCTGAGAATGAAGAAGGAGAGAAAGGTTTAGTGCCATCTACATTCCTACAGGTAATAATACTTCAATGTCACTGTCTTGACCTCTCATAAAGTCATAGTTAAATGGAAGCACAGGTTATGGTTAAATTGAAATATAAAATTCGGTTTGAAATCATACCTTATCTTTATGGTTTAAAACCATACTTTATCCTTATTGGTAATCACAACAGCTCTTGAATATTGATTTTGAGAGCTTTTACTCATTGGAAGTCTTCATTGACAAAACAGAAAAGTTGGCTCTATGCTGCTGAGTTGATGTTGCTGCAACCTGTTGGGGTATTAAACTGCAATCTATACTGATTTCATTCATTAGTTCTTATCAGTTTCATTATCCTTGTTTAAACTTGCAACTTTTACTTTCATAAACATGAATTATTCATTGGATCCATCTGGATGAATTTCATTGCTTGGTGTAGCATTTCAGAGGTGTAGGAGTGGGAAAATTATTCAGTTTATAGGGTAGCATTGATGGTATATTTATTTATTTTATGAGGTAGCATTGATAGTATTTAAAAAGTAAAATGTTGTTTTTCTCATCTTCCTTGCTGCAGGTGTACAATCCCTACAAAGATACCCAGCAGGAAGATGGTAAGGGTAAAATGAATTCAATGTTTGGGCTTGCTGTATATTATCTCTTTTGAAACTTGTTTCTCATGTATGGTCAAAATGTCATCAAAAAGCCACTTACCACTCCCCTATCCCCTATTCCTCAATTCCTTTGTCTGATGTTGTCACCTGTCACTCACCTGTCCATTGATTGATGTATCCCATCCAGTGACCTATCAAATTGCCTGATGATCTATCCTCTCTTCATCCATCCATGATTCTATCCATTTTTTCCTCCCATCATCATACTTTCTATCCATCCATCCACCTATCCATTTATCCACTCATCCATTATCCATCCATCCAACCATCCATCCATCAATATACTCTCCCATTCACCCATCGAGTTATCCATCCAACAGTTCCTGCCCATTGTACCCATCATCCAAACATCCCTATAACAAAATAATCTCACTCATACAATTTGAATCAGTATAAGTAAATGACCTTACAATGATTCTTATACATTTAAGAAGATGTTTTTTTTTTCAAATGCATATATTGTTTATTATTGATATTATGCAAATGGAATCTTAATAAAGTTTTTTTCTTTGTTTTAAATTTCTTAAGAAGATGAAGAGGATGAAGATGAAAATGAAACGCCGCGCCCTCGAAGGTATGCTTGAATAGACATTATCATAGCTCTACAGTTTACTTTTCAGTTTGTGAGACAGGGCACTCGTTTGATATTATGGCAGCATGGTTGTAAGAAGGAAACACCGTTTGGATCTTAGTAGCTTTCCTGCTGTTAGTCATAATAGAATTACCCTCCAGATACACATCAGAACTACTACGAACTCACACTAAGACAAGAGTGTCCTTTCCCTTCAACACTACTGATCAAGTCAATCTACTTGCAGTGAGAGAGTTGCATTACCGCCTGTCAGCCAGGACATCCAGCATTATTAAATAGTCCATAGCTTTTCCTGATATGGCTGGTCATAGTAATATAGACTTAGAAGTTAAGAACTGTGCTTATGAAATACACTGTATAAAACTGAGTGTACTGAAAAAAAAAATATATATATATCATAAGTAAACCATAAACAAATGATAGCATTTTTTTTTTTTGTCCATTTCTGGTAAGCCTGTTTGTTGAACTTGATATTCCAGAAGAGTTGAGAGACTAGACGGAATAAGAATTAAGATATATATGTTTTTGTGGAATTTATGTCACATTGATAAGTCAGTGTAATTTTGCACTTACATTATAAATATCACAATGTTTATTGTCTGATTTGTTACAGTGGGAGGAAATTATGGAGTAGTATCAAAAAGACTTTGGAAGAGGTAAGGTTGATAAGTTCTTTTGCCTCTTTTACAGCAATCACTTTTTTTTGTCCCACTGTGTTCTTCACTAATTGCATTATTTACTTGCTCATATAGGTCAACAAATCCAAATGTGTAGCAATTATGTACTTTTTATGTGTGCATTGATAAAAATATCCTTAAACTGTACAGGATTATATAACAAGGCATGGAAAAATCTCAATAGGCTTTGATTTAATGGCATAAACATCTCATTTTTCATAAATTTCATAAACAACTGGTTACATTATGCATGGTGAAAATGGAATCAAATACACCATTTACTCTTGATTTGCCAGGTATTATTCTATATTATTCTATTTGTAATATTTTTTTAGGGTGACTTTGATTTAGTAATGTTATATTCTAACTTTAGTTCTGGTGGATGAGATTAAGATTAAGCTGTTGATTTTCTCTAAATTCACATTTTTTTTTTTTTTTTGACCAGATATTGTTTAAATGTAAAATATATAGATATCATTTCCACTGATGACTTTCAGACCACAGTGTCAGATGTCCTTCATGCTATGGGTGCTGTGCCTTCAGGCTTCAGAATTTCAACATTGTGTCGCAAATTTAATGAAGGTGAAGCTGGACAGAACGTGAACTTAAATCTCAAAATACATTACATTGAATTATGAAATGGCAAGAAATCTTGCTGTAGTGTATGCTACTCATTTACTTTTTTTATTATATCTTTAATAAATACTGTACTGTTGTGTTGATTCCATGAGATTATTGAAAATTTTTCATATACTTTTGCCGTTGTAATTTTTACTGTTCATTTGATCTCTCCTCTCTCTCCCCTTTATATTGTTAAATTCCATTTGCAATAAATATAAATTGCTGTATGGGGTGAGATGCGGTTCTTTTGTAGCATTTTATGTGAAAGATGAACATTTATGTGAAGGAACTCTGCAGGATCAAACAATGCAATACCAGGAAAAGTAGTATTAATTATGTTTGTTGACTGATGTTTCCATTCACTTTAAATCTCTCAGGCAAGGCATACAGTTTTGTTCATTCAGTTAATTGTGTACTTTTATATTATTCTCTTTTGTATCAGTTACTTTTTTCTTTTTTGCTTAACTCTATCAGGTGACACTTATAGACTTAGCAGCTACTTGATGCCCAAACTCAGCCAGTCCAATCTTATATACCGAGATCTGTTCTTTGATCCAGCTACCAATAAGGTTTGTATTATAATCCATTCTTTTATTTATTTCAGAAATGAAATACTACTCAATGGTCTGATTCACATAATGTAGAATTGCACACTTAGCTGAAATTAGACAACTAAAATAGGCTATTTTATTTTTGAGTCTTCAGACTTTCTAAAGTTCTGGTCAGTTTTTGAAATGAGTTATGGTACTCATTAGCTGAAAGGAATCTACCATCACCACTTTCCTGTTCTGTCATACTGATACAATTTTGTGATAAGGATGGTGTTTGTTGTTACTTTTTCTTTATTCTCTCTAATACAGAATCAACAAAAATGTGGGGTTGGCAGATATGAGATCATTAGGAGTAATTATTTGTTCGCAAGATCCATCTCATTTCTTTTTCTGCTGGGCTAATGAATTTAAGACATATCTAAGTTATATAAACTATGTATATAAGGATTTGACAACCTGACACATAGCCGCCTTGTATACTTCCAAAGAAGCTGAAAACTAGTTTGAGTGTCTCCAACAGGTCTGTGAGGGTATTGGCAGATAATAAAGTGCTCACAGTCTAGGCTATAATAAGCACAATGTAAATGCTCTCTATTATTATTATAATTATTATTCCTCATACATGTTAATCAGTGCAAATAAAGATTGATTAGAGCTACATTATTTCATAAAAATGAATATCATCTATAAATTATTGTATTCTTAGATTCGACCACGAACCACTCGCATAGAAAGGATAATCACTCTGATATCCTGTCAGCAGATTCCTCCACCTGGTGCAGGTAAAATAACTGTTGTTTCTCAGTGGTAGAAATAACAATTTTATCAATTATCCATGTTTGGCTGATCATACTTGCTTATTGGCATGGTATTAGCCAAATCTTTCTGGCCTTTAGGAAGCCCATCCATATTTGCTGAAATTGAAAGAAACGTAGGCACTCTAGCCTTAATAATAATTCACTTCACGTGGACATTTTTTAAAGTGGTTGGCATCTCTATCTTTGTAATCTTTCTTCTAGTGCCTAAAAACGTAGTTCATATCCAAGGGGCAAAATTGACACATGAGATATGAACACTTTTTCCAATGATTTTTATAAATACAGTGCATGTGAACAAATGTGTCATGTTTGTGTCATTGCTGATGGTCAGTTTTGTTTGCTATTGTAATACTTTTGTTGTTTTCTGACTTAAACATTTTGACAGCTATATATACTTTGTCACAAAGATTTATTTGTTTGATATTTAAGATCCAGAAAAAAAAATGTCTCAAAATAGAATGAAAAAGCAAGTGTACACATTCAGCCGCGGAAGAGTTTAAAGGGGGAACAAATTAGACATTCTTTGACATTGAATAGAAGAGTTATCAGCATGTCTTCAAACTCTGTTTTGAAGGAAGCTAACACTCTTGTCATTTCCTTTTCAGGATTGGAAGTTACAGATCGTCATGTACGAATGTGTTTGTTTGATGGACAGCATGTAAGTTACAAGTTCAAATGGAAATTAATCAAGAAATCTCAGCTAAAATAAGTTTCAAACTTTTGTTTGTGTACCTTCCTGGACATTTTATTATGATAGGTTTCCCACCCCATTATCAACACAAGTCAGCGCCAGATCTCTTGAAGATAACATACTATCAGTTCTTTAAGTCTGGCATATTACAAAAGGGAACACTGGAAAATTGTTTGGGCTCTGGGAAAAGCTAGTTACATGGTGAATATTTTCAAGTTGAGTTTAATTGCAGGTTTACCACAACATTTTAGATTTGATTTCCTTTAGCTCAAGGGAGAGATTGACCGTTATTTTGAGATGAATTATGGGCCTCTTTTGAGAAAATTGTGTGAAAATTTTTCCTTTTATTTGACCATCACCATCTCAAGGATTTTTTTCAGAGCATGGCTCAAATTTCAATTTCAGCTTTAAATGAAAATTCTTAAAAAAGATTTATTTGAATCGCCGTCGTTGGATTGTCTCTAAGTACAGCATTTTGTAGAAGCTGTCAGAGTTATCTGAAATAGTTAACTTTTTTTTGTTTTTCCCTTCCAGATTCTTAGCAACATTCATTCAGTGAAAGTGGCCTCTGTAGACAAATCACTACGCAGCTGGTCTTTTACCACAAGGGTAATATGCTGTTATTAGAATGAGACATATTCTTCATGTTTTCTTTTGTAATTAGTTCATTTGATGAATTTGCTTGCGGTATTGTTCTTTGTCACAGAATAAATTTTGATTTTAATCAGATGCACAGAGAACACTGCAACTTGGTAGTTTTTTTTTTTTTTTGTCTCCTTCGATATCTCCTGTGTTTTGGACCATATAATTAATGTTTACAATATAAAGAAGAAAGAATAATTTATTTAATCATGAATATGTATAAAGGAGGACTGGAACAAACCTGAGACTTGTGAACATGATTTACTTCTATCATCAGTAGCAATGATTCCTTTGCATCGTTGAATGCTAGAATGTTTTTGCTCGGTATTTCCAGGTAACAGATCTTATGGACCCACATAAGCATGGAGAAATCTTTGTGCGCACAAACAACACATCTGACAAAATTGGTAAGGAGATCTTCCTCATAGCTTATTTATACTTTTTTTTTTTTCCGTTGAGTAGTTAAAAAAACAGGAAACAAATGTATCTGAATAGAACGGTGAGAAGCAAAACACCATACTTGAAAAATAGTGGTATTTGCACAGCATTTTATTCAATACAGAACAAGCTGTAAGCTTTTCACAATCTCTTGATACACTGACAGACCTAAATGAGACATTCTTGTTTCTTTTTCGGCTTCCCCAGACACCCAAAAGGCACCCGCTTGTTGCTCAATCAAGTCCTTCTCAGTGTAGCAGTAACACAGTATAGCCGGATACTCATTTCAGTCTGGGTTGAGCCAGGCAATATGCATGAATTTTCTTTGTGAAGGACAGAACGTCAGACCCTGATTCCCAAGTTCAATAGCCTAATCAACAACCCATCAACATCTCTAATATGATCTAAAGGATATGTTTCTTGACATGGCAAATAAAAATTTAATAATCAGCTCCGCAGAATTTAAGTTTCAATTATTTTATCTATGAACATTGAACTTTATATGTTGTGCTCATGAAGCAGGCATCCTTCTCCTTTCTGGCCTAATTGAAGAGAGGTTTTTGTATTTCAGGTATCCTCTTTGAGCTCTGCATTTCATATAAAAGAGCTGTAAGTAAAATCTGATCATTTTGTTTGCATTCAGCTATTTATTATTCTTCAGTACTAAACAAATTCTCTTTGTTTTTGCTTGATCAGAGAAGAAACATCTTTTTTGAATAGGCCTAAACAAAAAACAACAAAATTTATGCCTATCATCCATGACATGTATAATCCACTAAATTATAATATCATTGTAGCATGCTCATTTTATCCCCATAACAGTATCATTGTTTTTAGGTCAAATATTAAAATGTATCTATTTTAGATTGTGATATTTAAGCTTTTGAATAGAAACAGAAGTTCAACACTGTGGGGAACATTTCTTACCTTTGATTCTTCTTGTCCTGCTAACAGTGTCATTTTATGTAGAACATTGCAGCCTTTGAAATATCTTCTGCCTCGTACAATGAAATGAAATCTATGTCCTGTTTGATCATTCTTACAGCTTGTAATCTCCTAGTGTTATGTTTATCTCTAATCATGGAGCTTTTGTCAGCTTAATTTACTTCAATGTGTTAGCGCAGCATGATTAATTATGTAAATACTAACACTTGGCTTTAGTCAACTCGGATCTAAAGTAAGGCTAAAGCCAGTTACTTAGGACTTTGAACAGAGATATAAATCATAAATGATGTTGTAGATATAAATCATAAATGATGTTGTCTAACAAATAACAAACAAAACAAAAAAATAAAACAAAACACATGCAAAAATTCAAGGAGTAGGGATATCTCACAAAAATAAAGTTGATGGGGGGGGGGGGGGGGGGGGGGGGGGGGGGGGTGGGGGGGGGGGGGGGGGGGGGGGGGGGGGGGGGGGGGGGGGGG
>JBCAUA010453112.1:0-17540 GCA_038406235.1 Peronia verruculata | reverse complement strand
TAACAGTACAATGCAGCCGCCCTTATCTGCTTGTCTTATAACAATGTCTTTGTTTGTTTTGAGATTAGTAAGAGCATATCACTAACACTGTTAAAAGCAAGCTCCCGTGCTTGATCTTCTGACAAAATTCGCCAAGATGAGGGTCTAGAACCCTGAGAAAGGCCTGGAGTGGGCATATCCATCACTAGTTTACCTTAGCAACGACTGGTAATTTGGTTTTGCACCGAATTTTATCGTTATCAAACAATTTTGCAACTCAAAACACACGCCAAAAGACTGAGAAAGGAAGTACACAGGAGTTATCGTTCCGAAAGTAACCGATAAAGTGTCTATCGCTACGTAAACGTCACACAAACTCAATAGTGCTATATCGACGATATATCGCTCATTGGCACAATGGCGGCCCGCAATATCAACTATATATCGTTCTTTGGCATGGAAAGAGTTAATGCTCTAGAAAATTCACTCTGAAAGTTTGCCATAGTGCTGAAACTGTGTCAACTCAGTAACTGTAATAATGCTGAAATGTAAAGAGAGGTCTAGGTAGGATTTTGATCAGGTATTCAAAAAGAATACAGTATTAAACGTTGTGTAATGAGCTCTCTGTAATATGTTTTGATGAAGCCCACATTGTGATATTAAATATCCTTACATTGTCTTTGTCCAACAGGGAGGTCCATTTTATGATCTGTTGCACAACTTGTTAGGTGCTTATGCTTGCTACAGACCAGATGTTGGCTATGTAAGTAAAGATAATTTATATCATTTGCTAATACTGATCAGCTATTTCAGATTTAGAGCAAATGAATTCAGTGTTGTCTCGCTATATCCATGTGTATGTCTGTTTTGCTCACCTAGAGATAATTTACTCATTCAGGATATGTTGCAATTTTCTTATCTTGTAATAATAGTGTTGTAACAAAGTGTCAACATTAGTGGCTTCATATAGAATTAATTGAAATCACTGGATTGTTCGGTCTTTTAGTCATTAAATTCATTACTTATCAATATTTGAAAACATGGAGACAAGAAACATCAGCTCATTACATTATGAAGTGCATTGATAAAGAATTCTAGGAACTTTTTCTTCCTCTGCAACTGCACTGTGTTTAAGAAAATTGTTACGTGTTTTTCATTGAAATCATTGGCTGTTATGGACAAAAGCAGTTAATAAAAAATTCTGACAAAGTCTACATTCATCAACAGGTCCAGGGCATGTCCTTCATTGCAGCCATACTTTTACTTAATATGGATGTTGCAGATGCTTTCGTTTGCTTTGCCAACTTGCTCAACCGTCCATGTCAGTTAGCTTTTTTCCGCATGGATGAAAACCTGGTAAGTTTTTCATTGGGAGCTACCTGTGGCACCAGTGTTGTAATGTTATTTTGAAATATTTTGATCTGTTCATTGTACATGCTAAAGACTTTTTTATCTTTTTTTACGAATACTTTTTGTCCATCAAAAAAATGTGTCATGGCCAATGTTACAATGTGCGAAGTAGAAACAAAGAATATCAAGTTTTACCTCCCATGACGCCCCTAGTGATATAAGCTTAGTGATATAAGGAATAGAAAAGAAAAGGAAGAAGAAAAAAGATATCTTTTGTTAATTTCCTATCCCATGGGAAATCATGCAGCATAAATCATCTTTTATTCATATCTGTTTGTCCCCAGATGACAGCTTACTACAAAACATTTGAGGAGTTCTTTAAAGAAAACCTCCCCAAGCTGTTTGCTCATTTTACAGCTCAAAGTGTCACACCAAATTTATATCTAATGGAATGGTAAGTCTCATAGCAAATATGACCATTTGTATAGGACTAAGCTATTCTAATTTTATCTGTAATTTCTACAGCTCTTGTGAATTATGCTTCTTAATAGTATAGTGTCTTGTGAACTGCATTATTATCCCAACAAACCCAACAAGGAGACCTACATTCTCAGCTTATAAGGAAGTATATACAAATTATCTGTCTGTAAGATGTTCAAATCCTACAGCATTCTCTGTCTCTAGTCGGGTACCCATTTTATCCCAGGTTGAGCCAGAAAATGTGTGTAAATTGTCTCTCTTGAGTTGCAATGATGAGTGATGTAATACTAAGCTTGAACAAAAGGAAATTGTTGCAGATGGTATGTGCATGACATTTTGGATGTTAAAAATGAGGAATATGCTATTTATATTCCTTGTGTTATATCCTTTGATAGAGAAAAAAAACACACAAAACTTAAAATGCTTATTATTATTTATTTATTTTTTTTGTCTTTTGTTTTTCCTTACAGGGTATTTTTATTATACAGTAAATCCTTACCATTAGATGTTGCCTGCCGTGTTTGGGATGTTTTCTTTAGAGATGGTGAAGAGTTTCTTTTCCGTACAGCAATAGGTAAGCTGAGCACTGAAAACATCTGGCTGTATTTTTCGATAGATTTTACATTACATCAGTTTGCTAGCTAAGCACAAGAAACATTAAACTGTAGTCTATATTATCTGGTTTTCTTATTCAGAATAGTACATGTATGAAAGTTTACAGAAACAGGTAGACCATAACATTTGTGCATTAAAGAGCTAGGATTCTTGCCTATTAATTATTTTTTTGTTGTGTTTTTTGTAGAATATGTGTCTGTCACTGTATTCCTGAGGCCTTTCAAAATTAATCATGAATAATCAAATTGTCTTTTGCTTTAGATCTGTGATGATTTGTCCATAATTACTTTCCCCAGCAATTCTCAAGCTCCATGAAAGTGTATTGCTAAAAATGGACTTCATTCACATCGCTCAGTTCCTCACAAAGCTTCCAGAGGATATTAACACTGAACAATTATTTAAGGAACTAGAGTCTGTGAAAATGCATATAGACAAGCGTGGATTCCATGCTGTGCATGGATTTTTCAAGGATCTTCATGCCAGTAACTCCTAGCACAGTGTATTATAATTGTGTCAACTTTTTTTCTGATGTGGAACAACTGACAGACAGAATGTTTGTAGGCTCTCATCTTTAATGCAGTTTGAATCGATAAGATAAAGCTGAATGTTTTACATATTATTATACTCATTTTGAGTGAGAAATAACTTTATTTTACCATATGAAGTTGGTCTATGAAGGAGGGCACTCAGTCTATTTATTACTTGCTTTTTGGCCTGAGTTAGAGTAGAAATAAGAGCTAATGTGTGATCATAATGTGTGGCATCCCCTGCCAATTGACAGCTTTTCTGATGTCCAATTAATATGACCATGATAAATAGTGCAACTTCAGTCAATTATCCATTTGTGTGAACAAATGCAGCAAAATATTTTGTTTCTGTCAAACATAGCTGCAAAATTTAGGTGATGACTTTGGTCAAAATCTGGTTTGCTGTGATCTTATGATCTTAATTTAACCCTTTAAGCTCTGGAAAAAAATTTCATTACTCTTATTTTCTGAGAGAAGGGGCATAAGTATTCCAAAAATGACATAAGATGTTTATAAAAGTTCATTTTTTTAAGAATCGGTCTGATTTTTTTTTTTTTTTTCATTTGACAGATAAAGGGATGAGCTATGCAGTATGAGCAACTCTGAATATTGAATCATGAGTAATCATATATGAAAAAAATAATCAAAAACACAAGAGATTTTGTTGAAAAAGTCACACCTTGAGTAACAATGTCCATAAAAATCTTCAGTTTTTTCTGAAACTTGGCATAGCATCTTCCTGGGCACAAATGGATGTTACAAGTTGGGCAACCATAGGCTCTCTCTGCGGTTAAGTTTTTTTGAGTTCTCTTGCCATCCACCCGACATTGAAAACAACCACGTTTTCAACCGACGAGATGAGCAGATCAGTTGCTTTTTTAATCACCTTGCTCCAAACCACCTGTTGAGGGAAACTCGCAGCTTCTTTTCTGTCTGCAGACATTGCCTCTGAGAAGTTCTCTTGCAATTTCAACTTGAAACTGCAAATGTTTTGTGTGTTTTGAGCCAGAACCAGAGCATTCACCTCCACCACCGCTTGCTTCGATGACTAACTGGGTGGTAAGAACACAGTTGGTCATTCAGATCCACACCACCCATGTTCTTGTAGCAAAGGATGGAGTCTGGAATTTCTTTGTTGATTTTGCCTTCTTTCGTTCGGCGCTCTGCTGATCCAAAATATGGATTAGAATTGGTGTTGAGAGTATTTACAACTCATTTATCAGTCCAAGAGCAAGCGACCATATTGCCATGCTGCCTCATCATTTGTGCTTCTTTTGAGATTTCAGTTCCTTTGGCCAATCCTTCCGATTGGTCCGTACTGGGGCACACATGTAGGTGTTCTGCTTCAGGAGACCTTGAGCAAGTTTTACAGTGGTGAAGAAATCATCAAAAAAGAAATGCCCGTGACTGTTCAAATATGGCTCACCTAAGCCCATAACAACTGAGTAACCTTGTCCTTTAGGATTACGAACTGTATTTGATTTTTCAGTGTAAAAACTGAAGTTCAGTAGGTATCCTGTGCTTGGTTTGGCAGCACACCACAACTTTATGCCCCAAGGATTGGGCTTGCCTTTGATATGTTGTTTAAAGTAGAGGGGGCCCTTAAATGAGATCATAGCCTCATCAAAGATCACTGCAGCAGCTGGTTTGTACAGTTCTTTTGAATTGTGAAGCACAAGATCATGAAGGGGTCTGATTTTATGAAGAGGATCGTGTCCAGGCTGATTGTGAGGCACATACGACTGGCTGCTGTTGATATGGAAATATTTGTTAATGGCATAATATCTGTCCGTAGACATCATATCAGCCACAGATCAGTTGATCTGTAGACCAGTATAGCTCCAACTGTGGTAACTGGTGAATTCCAAACATAACATTTATGTAAAAAAGGCATTTTATGTCTTGTACTGTCACCTCTCTCCATTTCTCTTTCTTTTTGCCACTAGCCTATTGCGGCCGTCTGGCATACCTGTTGGTCTCGCACTGACATTTTTTCTTTAATAACTCTGGAATGAACAGGTCTAAAAAATCTACAGGCCTGTTTCCAAATGTCTGATCATGATTTTTTCCTGACTGGTCTGTAAAATCAGACACAGCAACATCTTGCAGAGATTCAGACCGTCTGACTGAGTCTGTATTGACACGATCAGCTGTTACTGATGTCACTGTGTTTATATCAATGGGATCGCCATCATTGGCATCTGATTCTGAGTCAGAATCACCCAACAACATATCTTGGGTGAAATCACTTTCATTTCCTGACTCATTTTCCTCTCTATCATCATCAGTTTCATTGTTTATCAGGCTCTGAAGAAAGTTCAAGGCCATGACTGACCCAAATTGTCATCCAGCTTTGTAGCCCTACTATCACATTTAAAGGCAGTATGAACCGGAAATGATTTCTGTGTTTGGCATTTCTATTTTTCTTCCTTACAGAAGTCGTAAAATACTATGGAATGGCTCCGTATTTTAGAGTTGTAAACTGGGTTCATATATACTATGTGTCTGGCGGGCGGTTATGGGCGATGCTGTGGCTGTTCCTATCGGGCGCCAATGGGTGATGCAGAGGTTGGAGGGTTAACTTTTGCTGATGATTTCACTGTATTTATGAGGCTGTTGCAACTTAAGCTGTAAATCAAAATTTAGGCTTCGATTTTCTTTGACGGGGATTTCATTTAGAGACAGATGAGAGGACAGAAACAAAAACTGCTTCGAAAAATGGAGATGTCGCAAATATATATTAAAAAAAAGTGCATTAGGATGTTGATAAGAAAACTTGATATATTACCCAGAGAGAAAAAACTTTCTTCGGCCTGGTCAGGCATATTCATCTACAGTTGAACTATTGTGTGACTATTGACTCACAGATTTTGACTTTTGTCTCGAGGAATTAGTATAGTGTGCTGTGTTTCTCTTTTCTGTGGTGAAAAAAGGGTGTTGATCATGATTCAAGTTTAGGGTTATGATTCATGAAATGGTTAATACACTTAGGATCCAGAAACGGCAGGCTGTCAGTTATTCCTGATCTATTATTGTGGGGAGGCACACACTGTGTATAGGTTGAGTGAACTTAATAAATTGGAAGCAGAATGGTGATTATTGATGTACAATGTAGGTATGTGTGGTTGGATATCAGAACTTTACTTGACACAAAGATAAGGCAAAACAATCACTTGCTGTACATTACATTACTGATGACTTTTGGCAGGTCACAGAGCTGGAATATAAGATAATGTCATATGAACAGGGCTTTCATTGAAGGAGCATTTTGTTTGCTGTGAATCACTGTGCTATGCTATGCCAATTCTTTTATGGGTGTCAGAATTGTTTCTAGGTCAGAAAAAAGATCTCACTTGTGCAATGGGACTTTTTTTTTTTTTCAGAAGAAGAATTGAGATATCTTTTTTTTTCAGTAGTTTTTAAAGTGTATTTTCAATGCCAATTTTTCATGCTAAAGAGGGAAAAGCATGCTCTGTTTTGCAGTTCATTGATGTAGTTTCCACATGTTTCAATGTAATGGTTGATGAAGAGCTCCAAAATAATAGATTCCTTTTTCGATTCCATATTATGAACATGGCATAGAAATTTTGACTTGAATCAATTGCAGGTTTATGGTTTTTCAATCAAACTTGATAATGTGATACAGATTTTTTTCAGTGAAGATTATAAACTCAGGCAGTCTTTTATGATTGGACGTGACTCAGAATTTTTGTGAATAGTTGAGGGAGATGTAGAGAATAAGGCTTGTGGCAGGCTAAGCAATGACTGTTTGAGAGGTGATTGGATGTACATCTCTTTTGTGACTCTGTTGTCTCGTGCTTGCAGCTGCAGGATTGCACTTGATCATTACATGCAAACTTGATCCTCCCATAAATTACATGCAAGATTGATTCTCATGTAAAATTTCAACATTCATTTCTCTTGTATATTGTATTTATACATATGTATACTGCAGAGCATTTGTATTGATATTGTATTTAACTGCAATATATATATATATATATAATATAACATTCACCTGTGAGATTTCAACTTTTTTACTGCTAAAGCTCCTATGGAATG
This sequence comes from Peronia verruculata, assembly GCA_038406235.1. NCBI lineage: Eukaryota > Metazoa > Mollusca > Gastropoda > Systellommatophora > Onchidiidae > Peronia > Peronia verruculata. The sequence continues at coordinate 10,527 of JBCAUA010453112.1, read as the reverse complement.
TATCAATAAGATTCCTTTATTTTTCTATTACATGAAATGAAATAAAATTAATGACATCACATTGCCTTTATGTGTCACTGGCCTTGATAATTTTTTTGCTTATATATTTTATTCCCTTTGCTTATGGTGAGCATAGGATCAAATTAATTGTTATCAATCTGCTAATTTTGTTGAAGGGTGAAGAGGAAAATAAGCTATACTTTAAGAAAGATTTTGAGCTTCTCTCATTTTTGTTTGTTTGTTTTTTTTTTCATTTTTGTTTCATTTTTAAAATAACTTTCATTTGATTTTCTTGTTTCTCATTTAATTCAGTTTGCCACAATGGCATTAGTGAAATGTATGCTCACTGTGTTTCCAAAAAGAAAAAAAGAAAAGAAAGAAAGAGTGGAAAATTTGTTCATTCTTTCTTTGCTAGTTTTACAGTTTTTTTATTAATAAATTTAAATAACTTCTGTGTTTTTTACTGCATTGTTTTCTAGATTTGAGAGTTGATACATCAAATGCGAAATGTCTTGGCTTTATGTTGGAAATTTATTCGTGTTGATGTGGATTAGTGGAGTGCTACATTGTTTTTGTGGGCAATGCAGTAGTTCAGTCAACTGTCAAGTAACCTCAGTCGTTTAATATTGTTATCTCCATTTATTATAGAAATAATAACTTCGGAATGTGAAGAACATGTACCTTTGACAGTTGTTAAATGTGATATCAGTTTTCAAAATTGTTAATTATTCATTGTGTTTGATTTTTCAAGAATTGACCTGTTCATTATGAACTACTCGTGTTAAATGATATAAGAACTGCTTTGTTCTTGAGGAAATGTGTTCAATTGTTATGTCTGACATGGAATCTGGAAGCATTAGAGGGGAGCATTTGGTCATCAAATCAGATCTCAAATCCAGGTATCTCAAAATCTGTTTCAGCCAGTCGTAACCTAATATATATATATACATGCACTGTTCTATATGCCTTGTTGCTTATCTGAGATGTTTCCCAAATGGTAGAAAATCTCATGAATGAGCCCTTAAAAACTGATGCTTTTACTTCTTTTACTTTTAGGCAATGAAAATTACATGAATAGGAGTGATTACATTAATATTATTCAAATATTTGTGCTATATAGATCTCAGAAAAAAAAAAAATTATGGATTAAGTTGTCACAAATTTTATATCATGTTTTCACAGCTTCTTGCAGGAATACAGGATGGAATCATCTTGCTCAGTTATTAATTTGGGCCGTGAAATATTTCTTCTCTTTTTTAGTAGAAAGCATCACTATGGGGGGAGGGGGATGCTATGGCTATGTACATGTGTACTTGGTATGTCTGTGTAATAGAGAGTATAGTTAAGTCTTTTGAAACTTACTTACATCTCTGGTTGCCATAAAAATGGGCGCCATCTTGGATTTTGTCCGGTTTTTCAAAATCTTATCTCCTCTGTTATCATTAGACCAAATCATTCCAAACTTTGAATGTCATTTCTAACATCTGATTGTAATGTGACTAGAGCAGCTTGAAGCTTCATTGAGTATGCCTATCAAATATGCACAGAATTCACATTTTTTTGTTTTGTTAAAAAACCGTTTTCTCAAAAAGTAGAAAGGAATGCAATTTAAAAAAATCCTGTGTGACTTTCTGTATTATTTTGAGGAAAGTACATAGATCAGATATGATAGAATATGCTGGTTAAGTTTTGGAGGAGATGGAAATAAACAGGGTAACAAAACAAAAATGCAAATAAAAATAAAATCTGTTGATCTGAAAAAAAAACTTAAATGTTCACTAAATTCTTCAGTTTGGCAGAGTATATTGAAGTAACCATGGGCCATGAATACAAAGTTTGCTCTCTGTAATGCCTCCTGGGGGGCTTGTTCTAGAGCTCAGATATAGCCTTGGCACCTTTTTTATTTGCTGTCTGATAAACTAATACACACTTGTAGAGACATTTTCTTTATTATGTCTCTTCATGGAATGGGAATGAGTAAGCACCAGTGAATTTTTTTTAACAGTTGAAATCCTCACAAGCCCCATGCTGAATTCAGCAGTTGAAGTTATCAGTAGGGGCTGGATAAAAGATCTGACACTGTCATTTGTTCCCTCAGTTTGATAGAAAAATCTGTAAATATTTTTTTTTTAGCCATAGGAAAATTTTGGATTTATAATTTGGTACAGGAATGATTACTCTTTCTAGAGATTTAATAGAAAAAAAAATGAAAATCAACATTTTGACTCCAGGCTGGCTAATTCAGGTGCGCCCCCCCCCCCCCAATTGATGACTTTCTGCAGTCAGCAATATTTAAGTGGTTCACTCTGTATTTGGTCCTGTTTATTAAAATAGTTTCAGACATGTTCCCCCAATATCAACATAGACAAGGAGGTCAGTTTTTAGTTGACACTAATGCTCAGCATACATTTTGATGTTCTAAATATGTTTTTTTTTTTTTTTTTCACTTCCTTCTTTTTTTTTTTTTTCACTTCCTTCTTTTCTTTCTTTCTTTCTTTTTTTTTTTTTCACTTCCTTCTTTTCTTCTTCTTCTTCTTCTTTTTTTTTTTTTAAACTTTTGGGGGGGGGGGGGGGTTAACCAATGACATTATTATGGCAGTTTGAGGTTAAAAAAGTATCCAGCTTCATGTATAACAGTGAATGTTGCCAAGTAGCCCCCTTGTATGCTTTTCAAAAAACAGAAATGCCTGTAAGTGTCTCCATTGGGTCTGTCAGGGTAAAAATAGATTGTAAAGTGCCCAGAGCCTGTATTTGCATGAGGATAAGTGCTATTGAAATGCTCTGTTATTATACATGTATTTCATCCTCCTAGTTTCATGTTTTCTGGCAAGCAGCTATATGACATCAGCCACTAAACTCAGTGTAATGAAAAGTACAAGAACATAAGAGTTAGGGGTCACATCATTACTATATGTATACTGTATACAAACTCATTTGGCTACCAGACCTTTTTTGGGCAAAAGCAAAGAACTGAAATAATTTTCTAATGGGAACAAGGGAAGAGGAATTGAAATTTACCAGGCATAGAAAGGAAATGATTGAGTATTTTATGAAGAAAGCATGCTCTTATTGTGTTTACATCATCAAGTCCTGTCCAATACAGACCTGCTCTTAATCTTACATTTTTGTCACAAAACCTCAGCCATAACCATATTTTATGAGGAGACATTATTCCAGAGAAAGAATTCTTTCCATGCACTTTAAAAATGCAACATGGGAAATCATTCCAGATAATGGAGAAATAGTGCATACATTATGTTTGTTGTCACCCAGTGTGAAGATTTAATCAGTCCCACTGCCCAGTTTTATTTCTCCTTGCCTGAATGTTCTATCAAATTACAGATTTGTTCGGCAGAATATGAGCATGATAAATATTTGTCAAACTATAATATATGTATATATATATTTTTTGACATGCATGCGCTTTCTCACCTCAGAATCGTATACCATATTGGAAAGAAATATTCTGTCATTAACTAAATTATATTCATGCAAGATAGCTAAATAACAGTCAGTGGTAGGTTGCATGGAAATGGTCAACTTGTAGCAAAAAATAACACCAATCTTTGACAGCACTTTATTGATACATGCATACTTTACAATATCATAATGGCCAGTAGAAGAAATATTTTGATCTGTATTTCTGGTATTTCAGTGCAAAAAGAATTGTTGATTCACATCTTTCACGAGCAGTTGTTTCTTCACCAGAATTAAAAGGAATCAAAATAGCAAACAACACATATTTCCAGATTTTATCCAGGGATGAAGTACTGCATTATAAATATGTCAACAGTTTCCATGTGTAAATAGTGAAAGAAACCAGAATACTTATAGTGCTTTCACATCTTCATTAGTTTTTTTACCAACTCACTCAGTATTAGACTTCTGAATGACTTCCAATGTTTTAGTTTGTTCTTGCTTGTATATTTTTAAAATTTTTCAGTAGCTCTTAATTATGTATTAACCCTTTGAACCCTGGTCACCAGTGCCTAAAAACCCCTGTCCCTGGCCATCTGGGCCGAGAACACACATTTCTCGTTTCACAAGCCTCAAATACGATCATGGGTGCAGACGTTTGTAATCACCGTAGTTCTAAATGTCCTTGCGCCAAAGCGACCTATTAGATCTATTTTTTCACTGTAGTGGACGCATAGGACTAGGGTGAGTGTGTCAGCCCGGTAGACCGGGCTGTAAGGAATATGACACTGGAAAATCTCGTCTACCAGGCTGTGAGGAATATGACACTGGAAAATTTGCCTGGAGTACCGCAGGGCTGTAGGGTTCAATGGGTTAACCAGAACCTCACCAGCTAAAAGTATGGCAAAATGATAAATGTATTAGGACTGTTCACTATTATTTTATTAACTATTGGATAATGCTAAATTTAAAAAAAAAAAAAAAAAAAAACTCAGACCAATAAACCAACAATTACTTCTGTTTTAACAGATGATGGATGATATTTCTGTCCTCAAATGAATAACTGCCTTCTACAGATCAGTCTCTAAGTGCACCACTGATATTTGTATTACGTGCCAAAGTTCCACATTTCCTGTTTCAGACTGTACATGTAAACTGAAGGGGAAGAACAACAGATGTCCAGGTTTTAATATTTGTGTGGGCCCAGGCAAAAAAAGCAGTTGAACTTAAAAATTTTAGAACTGAGTTAGTGCTGTGTGTGAAAATAAAATCATTTCTCAGTATTTTGCTTTTTTTATTTCTTCCAACTACTAGAACCTGAGATATGGCTGTTTTTGTACCATGGTGGGGAGGTCATAAACGTAAAAGAGAGAAATTCAGCTTTAAAGCTGAGGAAGGAGGAAAAAAAGTTTTTCCCTTTGTTTTTTAACCCCTCTTACCTAAAGTAAACAGAAAAAGACCCATAGGCCTGCATGATGATGCAAGCCATCAGGAAGCCTGCTATCTTCTGTCTATGGCATTGATGTACGGTAAAATATTCAAAGGCCAAATATGTCAGCGGCATTGGACTAGACTCATGAGTGTGAATAAGCCCCGGATGGACCTATAATTACATCTAGCGCAATAACTTTACATCGCATTCAACAACACGTGCTTTGTTGATGAAAACATATAATGAGGGGCTGGGTCACCGCGATTAATACAAAATTTCTGATGGTTCTTAGGTTATAAGAGCGATAACAAGCCAAACGATGATCGGATTGTGAATGACAGGCACATGTGAACAAGCATGTACATGTAGCATGTGGGCAGGACAGACGGGGTGTTGCACATAACACTAAATGTCTGGAATTCAACATGTGCTGTTAGCCAGAGACACAGGGCTTGGCAACTGTGGTAGGCGGGACTACTGGTGATGGCAATGCCATTATCACAACAAAAGAGTTTTATTGACAGACCTATGAGAACAAAACTGGGTGGTATTGCAAAAACTTGAAATAAATATGTTTAGAGGCTCAGTTTTGAACTGTTTACAGTGTCAGTACGTGCTAAAGATGGTTAGGAAATGGATTATGGTAAAAACCCAAAATCTGCAAGTAGGTCCAAAATCGACTTTGAGAGCCTGTCTTGTTCAAGCCAGGTTTTCGCTTGAGCCTACAGATTTTTCAAATTTACAGCCCTAGGATTCTGAGCCCTAGCTGCTCTCCTGAAACAATACAAACTACTAGAAAATACGAAAAAGACACATCTTGGTTTGAGTCAGTAACTTTAGCAAATAAAAAAGCACAGAATTCTTGTTAACAAAATTCCAGTTCTCTCCTTTGTGTAAAAAGTGGACATATGAGTTGTTCTTTCTTGGTTCCCTGGCGCTTCCTCTATCTTTCGAATATTATTTGCTTGTTTGTCTATCAGTCGGTGTTACTTTCTCCATAGCTTTCCAGTTGTTTTATTTTTCTTGCACACAACGTAGTTCTTTATTCCAGTGATAACCCACCAAGCACCAGTCAATGCAATGCTTCAGTTGTGATAGGACCTGTATACATTTGTGTGATAGTTGTGTTGACAAATGCACCCGAAGAGTATGAAGATGTATTAATGTACACAAGTATGCAGAATCATTTGCTTTGTTTTTCTATCACATCATGGTCATGAAAAATTTTAAATGTGCATTTATTTTATGACAGATATTTTGTATGCTGTTTCTCAAACCTGTGAAATGGTGACATAAGTAACTGTAAAGATAACAAAATGTGTAATAATAGCAATTTGTCTGTATAATTAAGAGGCATGTATTTTTTATGTCCTGCGTTTGTGCCCAGTGAAATCAAGAAATAGGATTCTCAAGTTTTATTGGCTCACCATAACTTAACAAACATGTTTTATTAACTAAATTAGGACAAAAGCAGACAATTGCATGCTTCAAGGAGAACACCAAAGAATTTCTAGAATGCAGTACATGTATGTTATAGATAAGGATTCCAGTGATTTATTTTTGGAGGGGTAACTCAAGTGAATATGAGTAAAACTAAGTGAAGACTGAGTTTTTATGAAAAGCTGAAAAACATTAGGATCAAGAAATGTGGAATTGTATATCTAGCATCATATTTCTGGAGTCTTTATCTTCTTATAGTGGTAGTGTAGCCTGGATGTGGCTACTGAATGTAAGCAGATATGAAGCTAAAAGCTAAATTTCATAATGTTTTGACTTTGAGAATTATTTTTTGTAATCTGTATATTTTTTCTTCTTAATTAAACATTATTTACATATGTATTGTAGCAGGGTATGGTCTTTTCACAGTGTAAATTGCTGGTTAAGTAAAGAAATCACACCCATATTTCAGAATGAAGTCAGTGTAAATGGTACTGATATATGTATTTGGACACATGTATGGTGGTGATCTGACAACGAGAGTGGATTCTTGTATATGTTTACCTATCCAATGCATTTTTCTCATTATTTCATCCGACATTATTTACTCTGATTATATGTGAGTTGTTCGGTCATCCATCCTCCAACTACTCTGAGGACAAAATTCCAAATGCAAACATTCTTTAATCCCATAGTTTCATAAAATTGGTGCAGAATTGTGACTGCTTCCACAGAGGATCTAGTTCAGTGGACCTTGTGGTTATGAACTTAATCCATTCAGGACTATGTTTTTTGTTTTTTTTTTGTAGAACGAATTGTTCATAAAGCAAAACTTTGAAATACGAGTAGATACAGTTGATCCATTTCAACCTCAGAAAAACATTGTATTTACATTAAATTTTTTTTTTTTTAAATGAAGAATATACAATTAAAATTAAAGTGCATGTACATGAAACAAATACACTGTAACACTTATGCGTAGTTCAATAAAAATTTCACTATACCATCATTGTTTATACATATAGTGATTCGTGAAGGAGGAAATAATGAAATTGTGGCTTCGGAGGGGTATCTCCTTCCATTAGGAAAGAACTCAAAATAACATCATGCTGCACAAGTGTACTTTACAAATGCAACTGAGCACACATTCCGTGAGATTACGGATAGTAACCTGAATCATTATTTCTAAAATCGAGATAGAATTTGTTCACAAAGCTTGTTTATATCAGATTTGTTTGTAAATCAAGCTATTCATAACCCGAAGGTCCACTGTATATGTTGTAGCCCACATTTAAATATTATCGAGCATTGCAATCCTAAGATTGTAGTATTATTTATGGTAGAAAAATTTTGGGTAGAAATTCTGGAGTTTGGTAGCATTTTCTCATTCTTTAACCTGTTTTTGTACTGCTTAGAGACATTTTACTTTTGTGCAGTAGGGACAATAATACTATAAATTGAATATTTTGCCCTTACCTAGAGGGCCATACGGTCAGCTCCGCCACCTAAGAAATCTGGAGACTGTCGAATGACTGATATGAAATACAGGTTCAAATCCTTCCCACTCCTGTAGTATGATTTCAATCTCTGGACACTTCCATTGACAGGATGCTCAGGTTTACCTTAGCTGCATGTAGCATTCCATGTACATGTATGAGACGTGACATGATGAAATTAGGCGCTCGTCAAATGTTGAGCATATTGAGTTTTTGGTATCACTGTGAAGTTTATTAATTTCCCTTTCTGTGTGTGCAAAATTTTTGCACTTCCTAAAGTTGAAATATTGGCAATTAAAGATGGTGGATCGCCTGTTGCTGTAGCTGAATTTAGGGAGAAAATGGCGGATCATTTTTGTAAATCCTTGTCTACCATGCCACTAAGTTACAATTTTTGGGCTTTTACTCAATCTATTTCAGCAAATTTGACCCTGAAATGTAGTTTTAGAGTGGTATAGAAGGGTTCGGTGAAGAAAAAAAAAAAATTGTGTTAAAAATTCATTCACTGGTGAAAGCCGCATGATTTCTCCGGTCGCCTCAGTTTGATGAGGGTCTGATTTTACACTGTCGCGTCTCTTATGTTTAGGCATAGGAATTATCTCAATATCTAATTCACAATTAATAGGCTATCAAGTAGACAGAGTGGAATAGAGGGGGCCTAGTTTGAGCGATGTACATTCATTTTGTATACTCACTGACAATTTGTGGAGAACAAAAAATAGCACTGGGCTGGTCCTTGCAGAAGTATCCTATACGTAAGAACTTGAGAATGGTTTTAATAACTATTCAATAACTGACAGTGATTACATAATTCAAATTAACAACAGGTGAAGAAGCAGGATATCATTTGGAAAGCAGCCATTGAATGATACATGTAACATGTACTTCATTGTACATCTATTTGGAGTTACAGCATCAGAGAGCAAATTTTTTTTTTTTTTTTTAATTATTTTTTTTTTATTTTACTCATACATGTATTTTTGTGTGCCAGTTTCAGTGAAATTTCAAATAAATAGGATGAATTTACTGGACAATTGCAATCTCATGGTGATAATATAATGATATAAATGATCTATTTATGAAAATGTCAATGCAAACAAGCATTCTATGATATCTCATGATGCTGTACAGGAGAACTCCCCTCTTTCTGTCCTTATCTCACATACCATTATTACCATTGAGAGATTGGACACCTCAATCAACAAGATTCCACTGACCTTCAGTTCTCTCTTTTTCTTCTCCACAACCTTCTCTATCTCTCCACCCTTACTTTTCACAATTGTTCCTTTTACTTCCTCCTTTCTCTCTCTCTCTCTCCCTTTCTGTCCATCTCAATCTCACATATAAGAGAACGCACAGAACTTTTGCAATTGTCAGATAGAACTTTGTCTTCGCCAATGTCATTTTTTGTTTGTTTGTTTTGTTGTTTTAGACTATACTTATGAGTACAAGTGCTTACATGTACTCTGAGTACCATTTTCTGACCGCATCTTCCTACCCCCCTATTTTTTTTTTTTTTTTTAACAGATTGCAAAAAAAAAAAAAAAAAGAATTCTCGGTTTTGTTTAGTCTTGATATTAAGATTTGTTCACCTTTGTTGCTACTTGTATTGCCCAGTATGAATGTCACACTGACCATCACTATTAATTAATGTATCACTCAGAGACCTGACATCTCATCTGTTTCAAATTTCTAGGGGCATTCCATGTGATAATTAACACCATCTTCACCATTTCGTCACAGATAATGACTGCAGTGCAGGCTTTATAAGTACTTTCAGTTTTTTGTTGTGCTTGTTGTTTCTGTTACTTTTATTATATGTTTTGTTTTTGTTTCATTTTGCCTTTTCATTGGTTATTGAATCTGATAATGTCATTACATTTCATGAAATAGAAATGTTTATACAGCATAAGTAAACATGTCAAGTATGAGATGTGTGACATAGATGTGACACAGAACAAATCAACAACCAATATATGTTTGTGACACAGTGGACATGGCGTTAATCTGGTTTTACGTGGAATGATCCTTCAACGAGAAACGGGCCTATGTAGATCGAACAAGGTGAATAGACAGATACGATTTTTTTCTTTTTTTTAAATTGAGATGGAACATATCAGTTTTATACTACATGCAATCCAGTTATCCTGTCATTGTTAAGTTTTCTTTATACTGATAGTTTTTACTTTTACTTCTACTTCCTTCTCTTTGCCCTGCAATCCTAATCTTGTAATGATGTCTGTAATGAAGATGAAAAGAATAAACTGATGAGAAAAAAAAAAAAACCATACAGTTTGCTTACATTTTTTACATATTGCCGGTAATTGTTTTGTTCCCTCGGCATGCTCTTTCATCATTTGCAATGACCTTTTTTATTCATTGATTTATAGTATTTTTTTTCTTCCTGTTTTTTATTTATTTGTTTGTTTGTTTGTGTATTTATTTTACTTTATTTTATTTTTACCTGTCGTGTCCTGTTAATCAATTGCACCCCTGGATGCTGAAGCTGCCTTTCAAATTTTAGTACATGTAGAGCTAATTTGTATAATTGTTCTTTAGTTCTATTTTATCAAATCTTGATAACGAAAAGAAAACAAGAACTGTTGAACACATTTTCTGACACAGTCTAACTCAGATTTTCCAGTAATTAACGATATATATATATATATATGTTGGTTCGACAGTATATTCTCTACTAAGGAAGCTCAACTTAAGTGGCCGAAATATTAGAAGTGCCCTGCGTGA
>JBCAUA010452892.1:0-17547 GCA_038406235.1 Peronia verruculata | reverse complement strand
AGATTAAAAAGAAAAATTAAATAATTAAGGCTTGGTAAGGACGGAAAAAAAAAAAAAAATCGCCCAACGTGGGGCTCGAACCCACGACCCTGAGATTAAGAGTCTCATGCTCTACCGACTGAGCTAGCCGGGCACCTGTGTTAAGTGATCCTCTAATAATATCTATTATTTTAAAGGCTCCGTCTTACAGGAACTTATTGTAAATTGTATGTTTACGAAATCACAGTACTTCAGTTCAAATTAAGATTAGCTTTAATTTCAATCAGTGACCATATCAGTGCATTTCTCAGGTTCATTTACAAAAAAAAAAAAATGGAAAAAAAAAGTGGGGGGGAGGTAATGCATAAAATAAAACGATTGTGTTGAGCAAAGGTAAAATTACAGTAACCTCCCCTGTATATCTCGACGCACTGCTCCAGTCATATTCATGTAACGGAAACGATGTACAGCAAAACTGTATTCCCAACTCTATTTGGTCAGTTTCCAGTACACGTACTTATTGAAATATGGATTTCGTGATTATTGTTTTAAATAAGTAAATTACTGTTGAATGAATTATATTACAGCAAGCATCGGATAATAGATCTACATGTTATACATATTAAAAAAACAAAACAAAACTCCGAGATTTATTAGTCCTCATCCAAGAAGGCTAGATATTGGATTTTTTTTCCCCAAGAACACAGTGGATCTTTCCCTGTGTCCCGGTAGGATTTGAAACCACGTCTGGTTTTCGCTTAGGAGCAGACGCTTAATTCCTCAGTCCTTCAGTCACTCTGATGCGTTATCAAAAACTTACGTAACTATGTTCATACACATTCAGGAATGCCCTCAGGCAGACTGATAAAGAGACAGACAAAGAAACAGACGCAGAAACAGACCAGAGAGACCGAGAGAGAAGAAAATGCTTTCAAAGACAAGAGGAACTGAGAAATAGAGAAAGGAGGCAATGATAAATTCAAAGTGAAGAGTTGTGGCAAGAGATAAAATAGATAAGAGCAGAGTGAGGGCAGGATGAAAGAAGAGTGTGTGTGGGTGAGGTTGGGGGGGGGGGGGAGTGATAGAGAGAACCAACGGAGAGGAGATAAGGAGACTGGCACAATGAAGAGAGAAAATAGAGATACATGTATAATTATGAACTCAAAGGTTTGTTTTTCTTAAGCCTTTCAATCCTAAGAAGTAGGATTATCTCGGTTTTTTTAACAAGTTACCAATTTTTGCTGAGAAAGTTTTGTGAGTAGAAATTTTTGCCTGGACAGCTGCACTCAGCTATGGTCCACCGATTTCGAACTGCCAAGGGTTCTTCAACGTGCGAAACGTACATAATATGGGACCTCCGAAATATATTCGCACTTATCTGAGAAAGCTAGACATCGGGCTTCCGTATCCACAGGAAGCCAGGACCCGCGAGTCGATCCCCCAGTCTGTTTTCTCCATGAACAGACGCCATACGACAGCGCCACTGTATCCCCCCCCCCCCCCAAACCCAAAGACAAGAGAAAAATCAAGGTAAACTGAGATAGATAGAAAGATAGATAGATAGATAGATAGATAGACTAACAGACAGACATTGATTGATAGAGAAAGGAGAGAAAGAGAGAGAGAACAGACATGGACAAAAATACAATACATGTACACATGTATATAAAAAGAAGAAAAAGCACTCAAAGAACACAGCAGTTATTTTCTTTATTCATGTAACTATAAAAGAAATAATTCTCTCAACAAGATTTTTTGTTTTATTTTGTAGTAGATAAAATATACATAAACGTTTTGTGTATCATTTGTGTATCTTTAAAAAGCATTGAAGATGTCCCGTGAAAGCCCATCCTTGTTCGCTTGCCCAAGGTGATGAAATATGAGAGATATAATAGGGGAAAAAAAAAAAGGTTATCAAATTCACATTTCATTAATAGATTTTCTAGGAAATTCAAGAAAATAATATGAACTAAATGAATGATGACTATGACAGAAAATAAAATGAACAGAACAAATTAAAAAAAAATAAAAAATCCAAGAACATAAAATAAATGATAAAAATTAGATCTTAGATTAGAGACCTTAAAGAATCTTTGCATAAAAGTAATAATTGTTTGATGTGCTTAACTATTAAATTATTTTGCTTGCAAGAATAAAGGAGTGCTAGAAAGCAGAATAACTGACTGGGTAATGGCTAGAATTATAAGATGTTCAGGATATTTCCTGGTGCATAACAAACTACATGTATGAGGGTGACTGGGCTAAACTATGCCACTCAAATTAACAAAAAGAGCTTCTGTTTCTTTATGTACTGAGATCAGATGAATATGACTGCTAAAATTTTGGAGACTGGTGCAAGAGATGACATCTTTGGATGATCTGCGTTAGGCAATTTAAGTCCAATGATAAACGATTAGAGTTTTGTTACTACTGTAGGTTTTGCAAAACATGTTTATTTGGAACCAAAGTAATGTTTCACAAAACTTCGATTTTTCCTCATTTTGTGGTCAAAACACAGGCCATTCTTTCATCAGTGGGTCACTTGCAGGACGAGGCAAACTGAGGGTTTCACGGTTTAAAGTAAAGAAGAAACACATGTGTGATGAAAACAAAACAAGCAAAATGAATAAGTAAATCAAAACAAAAACAACAACTAACAACAACAACAACAAAAAAAAAAAAAAAACGCTCAGACAATATAGGGACACATATGCACATACAATAGGTGGGTACAAATTGCTTCAAAGTATTGAATAGTGTTATAAATTATCATTTGTGATACATGTGAGACTGTTGTTGGGTGTTTTGCTCTGTTTGAGTGTATTGCTTGAACAAGTTAGTAATTTAGTAGACATGAAATGGAGTAAAATATCATAAACAACATGAAGACAAAATAGTTCCAAGAACTTGCAGAAAAAAACAACAACAAAAACAGCAGTATGTCTAGCACATTTTCATGTTCAATTCTTGCAGTCTTGACTGACATAATATATATGATAATTATGCACATCACCTGTGCGCACAAGACTTAATAAAGCGCAGAAAGAGGTGAGAAAATCTGTCCTTAATTTAGTACTTCACAAAGAAAATAACATGTAAGTTGAATAAAGTGAACAACAAATGATAATGATTACGTGCATATGGTGCGATCGTTATTAACAAGCACAAATCTTTTCACATTAACATAAGTAAAAAAAATTTCCATCCCTCCACAATTTTTGAGAAAGCTGTTTGGTTCTACCAATATCTTCGTTCTTTTCTTTCTTCATGTTAGTTTCAGAGTAAAATGAACATATTATGTAAGAAGCGTATAGTTCTGTTAGGTTTGCTCACTAAAATCAAAGTTATCCCTGTGAACACAGGCTCTAAGCGCTTTACAATCTTTTAATTATCAAAGAAAATAATTTCTTCCACTTTTCTTCTGCATCACCCTTGCTGAAAGGGATCCACACTTCTCATCTACCTCTCTTGAATGGTGAATGCCAGTCAGCACAAAATATCATTACCATATTTCACTTTTATCATTTCAAAGGTCTTAGCAGTTGTTTTACAAAATTTGGCACAAAATTTGATGCATGCTCTTTGCTCTAACTTGCGACATCCATTTCGAACACCAACAAAATTGCAACTGAACCCTTTGGATCACTCACTAAAGCATGTGTAAAACCAGTTTGACAACTTAAAAATAGATATCCAGGTCTCCATTCTCCTTCCTGTTGTGTATACATCCAGACATTCATGCAAAGAGAATGGGAATTCTACCACCTTGTAATGTAAAGACAAGATAAATCGACCGAGTACAAAATATAAATCTATTTTTTACAAGTCCTCATCTCACTGCAGTAAAGCTCAACTCTATGAGTGAACAGACAAAAAGTCCCAGTTCTTGAACAAACTGAAAAGAAATAAAAGGCATTCTTCACAAACTGACCATCTTTAACTTTAATATTGTCATACTGAATGGTCATACTGAAATTGTCATACTGAAATGGGGACCATAAGCTGTTGAACTGAGTGAAGACACTATTACTAATGAAGAGTGACAATGGAAAATGTGAGGAACGTCATTTTCGTAATTCTGAAGATAGATCTAGGTACATGAGATGATACCTTTGCCTAACTAAAAAAAAAAACAAACAAACATGTACATGTACTTCATAAACTGTGCTACGTCCAATGGGAACATACTATTACAGTTGCATATGTGCTGGATTTTTTGTCTCATTTTGTGTCCAAAACCTTCAATATGAACAGATACATATCAGTATGATGTCAAAATTGATATTTGCTATGTCCACTGGGGTGTTAAGTCTGTATAAGGCATATTGTACCACAGGTTCTTTCTCATAATGCTTTAGAAGACTGATAACTGCCTGGTAGGCAAAGACAACAAACAACTGGCCAAAACATCAATGGATCAATAAATGGTACACTATTAATATTAGAAAACAAAAAGATACACAAAAAGTCTTTGTCTAAAGGGAAAGTGGAGATAAGTTGTCTATTTATATACATGTAGTAAAACATGCTAAATCATTTCTGCAGCAAAATACATTTTAAAAAAAAAAAAATCTCTAGAATACGTCTATGTGTCTTTGCATACTGTAAGTGGTATGATGAAATTCTTTGAAAAATCGGACATGTATTTCCATGGCAAATTTAATTAAAACATCTTTAGACCTCCTCTTTTGACAAGTGCAGCAAAAGAAAAATCATCTATCATTTCAGTTGAGACTTAGAAAGTCCGGACACAGTTCAAGATTTGCAATAGATATCTTTTTATTGCCCTCCTGTAAAAATACAGTTTCTTGACATACATGTATGTCTCATTTCATCATTCCACCAACCTATATGTGAGCTGCACTGACTTGAAGTCTGAAAAAA
The DNA here is from genome assembly GCA_038406235.1 of Peronia verruculata. NCBI lineage: Eukaryota > Metazoa > Mollusca > Gastropoda > Systellommatophora > Onchidiidae > Peronia > Peronia verruculata. Next base: position 12,684 of record JBCAUA010452892.1, on the reverse strand, counting down.
AAAAAAAAAGTAGATCTAAAGCTCAAGCTTTATTTGTCCCTATGCTGTCAAGTTCTGAAGGACTGCTATTGACTAAATGTCCTATGCACATGGAAAAACGATTGCTCTGCCATAAACTTGATAAAGGGGGAAAAAAAATTCAATACACATTTTTATATTCTTCAATGGTCATGACAAATCTGCAGCACCTCAAAATACAGTGTGATTAAATGGAAAGTGGAAACTAGCATACTGGTACTTAAGGTTTTCATCTGCACATCACTATGGTATGTGGGGACACACTGACTAGTTTTGAAGATGACAAATCAGACTATGCTGGCTGGGTAAAAAATTTTCTATCTATTGTGCTGAGCAATTTTCAAGCAATCCTAATGCAACAGCTAGGTATATACAGCATTTACATTGTCAGTTTTGTCTTAACTTACAGTCTGCTTGAAACTATAATATTGCTCTTAGTCTCTACACTATACATGTCAAAAAGATAGTAAACTCTTATACATCATTAAGAGGCTGTGGTGGGAAGATGGCAGCAGTACAACACTGTCACAGTTGCTGAAGGCTGTATTTCAATACAAAACCTGACATGACAGCCACGCAGTGAGAAACATGTCACTGGCGTCATGTGTCCTGATGCCTATTCAAACCTGTTTTTGTGTTAGTCTTTTTTTTTTTTTTTTTAACCTTTCCACAACAAAGGATAACTTATTCACCGACTGGCCCAGTATCTACATCTACACCTTCCTCTAGCCACTAAAATTGGAACAAATCAAGCACAAGGAGGAAAATAAAGGACAACAAAACTGAAGCAGTTAGAGAGAATAAAAAAACTTGTCTTTTTTTTCTTTTAAAAACATGACATGTACAAACTGGCTATCAAAATTAGCCACTAAAAGAACAAATATTAACAATATAATATGTATAACCAAATGATTTTGGATCATGAATATTTACATGGTGCATTTTTTTATTCATAACAGTGGACAAGCATTTTGGAGTACATTTTAGTATTTCACTCAACTTTGTCCTATTTGCTGGATAATTTATAGATTAAAAAAAAAACAAAAACAGCACATATTACACCCACAAAGCCACCAAGATCCAAAACTTGCCCCTAAACAACTATGACAGGTTGCATACAAAACAAAACTTTGAAATATGCCCTTGGTGGACATGTGACTGCAGAGTTATCCACACCCATCATAATCAGTGCCTCATGGTATGGCATACATCCACCAGTTTTGATGTCTGTATAGGGTTAATTTTAAAAATATCTTCAAGCAGACATACCAAAAATAGCTACCCATTACACAGAAAAACATGGATGCAAGTTTGACACAACTGGTGGGTCATTCAACTTTTACCATTCATCAAATGTTTTCAAGCAGTATCTATGAGGACAAGGGATAACCACAGGTTGTAACATCTGTCTGATCACTGCTTAAGTGAAGCCATACACAAACTTCATCATTTTTTGACAACAGATACCAACCAACCATATATTGCTTCTGTTATGACAAAGTGGGGGACAGTCCCACAGTGGTGACAAATGGTCCTGTACCTTGTGTACTAAGTGTACTTTACTGGCACAACCATGGGACTTGACATGATGGTTTTTATAACATGAGAGGTAAGACCTGAAGGAGAAGCTGATGAGGAGGTGGGGCAATTAGATAATCACTGCTCTATCATAATGGCATAGGTCAGAGTTATGCCAAAATACAACTGATGTGTCATGGCATTCTTGAGCACGAGAGCATCTCAAATGAGCTATATAAAAAAAAAATGTGCTGAAAGAAACATAACGGCATCAACTCATGAAATGACTAGTGATGTACACATTTTTTTTTGTCTGAAGATGTGAAGTGTTAAAAATGACTTAGGCCAGTACAACAGAGCAGAAATATTGTTCTCTCAGTTAAATTACTGAATTCAGTTGGCAAGTTCCAGGTAATTTTGACTTCAGGTTATGGTTTTGCTAAGCTGTGGTGGTGGTTATTTCAGCTGGTCCTCGACCATAGTAAAGAAAAATAAAAAATAATAAAACACTAAACTGTAAAATTATGACTTCAAGTGTTACGGAAAAGTACTAGCATCCATGATCCACAAATAGTATCCTGGGAAGTCTCAGATTTGGAAACACAAGAGATTCAACACCTGCCTGAGAAAAGTGATTGATATTCATTTACATGCTGAAAAACTGTCTCCAAATGGGTGAGCTTATGAGCACAAAGAGAGCGTAAAATCTTTTCAGAGGAAAAATTTGCATTATATCATGCCATAAGGGGAAAAAAGTTTTTGGTGAGGGGGAAGGGGGAAAGGTTACAAACTGAAGACAACATCACAACATACCTCACTGAGGTAATCATTTTTGACCAGCAGTCACATCAGCCATCTCAAAAACTGCACTGGTCTCATATATCACTATATGTATGTCTCCGCTTGATATAAAACTGCTTTTGCACATAAGAACAGAAATTCAGCCGCAAGTCAATATAAGACAACTAAAATAGAAATAAATATAAAACTGAAAATCCTTTAATAGGCGGAGAAGGAAACAAAGGTTTGCGTTATTTTTAGAACTGGACATAAAAAAAAAAAAAAAAAAAGAAACAGCCACAAAAACATAATATTTTACTTTTAAAACTCATAAAAATGAAGATGTGAGATTGTTAAAGAAATCTGCTTTCCTTAAAAAAAAAAAAAAAGTAAAAAATGTAGATGTATAAACTGAAAAATCAAAACTGCAAAAAGGGGGAAAAAACACATGTTCACAACCACTAAGAGTTCAATTAACTGCACTTTTTCAGAAATGGACGGCCAGTTTCAAAGTATAAACCATGCTCAGAAGTATGTTCCTAAAAATGTAAGAGTTTAAAATACATAGTTTATCATCACTAACCCACAATATATAAGGCATTAGTTGCTCAGCATTCTTGGTAAAATGATTTGCACAGCAGTCAAATGTAAAGATGAAAATCAAACAAGAGTAAAAACCCAAAGGCTTGTACATTTACAGTCAATGACATGACTATCAGCAGCGGTAGCAGTACACAGAACATGGTCCTGGAGTAGGCAACACAAGAACATGCAAAAACACTTGCATTGCCAAGGTATAACTGGACCATCAACAACTCTGATACAAACCAATGCACACTGAAAATTATGTATAGATATATATACACACATGCAAACAAGAAATGTTTCTTTAAATGACATTTTGAAGAATGTTTCTAAGATGGATAAATGTGACATTTCAGTATAAACAAACGGTTATGTAAGATGGGTAATTAAGAGATGTAAAACAATGGTTGGTTTACTTTATGAATAATGAGAAACAAAAAAATGAAGTGGTGACACGTTAAAAAAAGCATCAGGGTGTTAACTGAACAACAGATTGACAGCGATCTAACCACCTCACCAAAGTAACAAGTAACAGTTACAGGGACATATACATTGATGCATAAATGTAATGCCATTATCATAAAGTTCAGGTTCAGTTATAGTAAACTGCACAAAATGTACAAACCAACAATATGATATAAGAATAAGCACAATTCTTATTAAGTTTGCTCAGCTGGTGTCATTTGCAAAACAGTTGTGTTATCTAAGGGCAAGAAAACTGGGTATAAGTTCAGTTATTTTTCTTTGCATCCGCAGTGGTTTTGTTTAAAAAAAAAAAAAGAAAAGAAAAAGAAAATGAGAAGAAGAAATCAGCCAAACATTCCATGAGAGAGAGAGATTGCATGACTAAAATGTAAGCTTGGGAAGGGCATAGTCAGTGTGAGGTGTGAAGTGAGAGATGATCTGGCACCATCCACTTTTTTTGTCTTGAATCAAATCGTGCCATGACATGACAATGGCCATTATAAATAGTTCAATACTGCACAGTTTGCCAAGGGAGAATGGATTTGCTGGGACCACTCAATCCAAAATGAAAAAAAAAAAAAAAACTCTATGACCCAAGCAGAAATTGTATAACAATTTTACCCCGTCAGAGACTCTTGCTATTGTCTGATACAATAAAAACAAATGCCGATAATGAAAACAAGAAAAAGATAAGGGACCCAGACAAAAAAAAAGGGAGGGGAGGAGGAAATTATTGCTTGAACTTGAAGCAGTAAGGTGGTGTTAAAATCTGAACTACAGAAGTTTTATGTTTTGAATGGTTTCAACAGTATAAATATAAAGGATTTATTCTGCATACTATGGAAGAACAACATTTGAACAGGGTATCAACACCATTGCACTGAGGGGGAGGGGATTTAAAAAAAAATATTCAAAATTGAAAAAAAAAAAAAAATAAACAAGTCTGACTGTCCTGTTTTGCATAAATTGACTATGCATATGAACTGACTTGATGCAGTGTAATATATTAACTACTCTTTGCTAATGATGTTATGTTATGTACATATATGGATCTAATTTTGTTTTTACATTAAATATGATGCAGCTTTTTCCTGCAACAAGGCACAACATTTGGGCAGTCTTTTATATTTCTCCCTGTTCATTACAGAATTATTCAGTTCCCATACAAGCTGAGGCATAAACTTTGGTAACAAACACATCAAACAACTGCTAATTATTTCAGCAAAAAAACTTCTTCATTATGAGAAACCAAAATATATACTTCTATCAAGATTTACAAAATATTTGTAATTAATGTGCTCATTTAGTAGACCTAATGGAGAAGAAGGGGAGGGGGTGGGAGGAGGGAAAGGAGAGGTGTGAGAGGAACAACAGAAAAAAAAAATGTCATGGTCAATTCATATGTCTGACTCGGCTTGCCCGGATAACAAATGCTATGATGTTTTTCTAGAATCATGATATCCATGAATGAAATAAATTCATTGCTCCCTACCTCAAGCATTTTTATCTGCATTTTGTTCTCTATTTTTCCAAGGCTCCATCAAAAGTCAACTCTTATGTCTGTTTTTGGAATTTCTTTTCACATTCAGTATCAATCTTCATATTTCTCTTATTCATTTCCTACTGCTGAAATAGAATTCAACAGAATTTTATATTAAGGGAAGAGTCTTTCTGTGGGTCAAACAGCTGAAACTTAACCTATGTTTAAGGTATAATGATTCATAAGAGAATTTTTTCTGTGACTGAATTATTGATTTGAAGCCACTAAATATATAAATCTCATTTTATCTTTTCTTCCCTATACATATATTATATATATATTTTTTTTTAAACAACAAAAATTGTAAAAACTTCATCAACATACAAGTTCACATACAACTGGCGCAACAGTCCTCACAGAATTAGAGGCGGCACTTGACAAAAATAATGCTTTATATGGCTATACAATAGTGGCATCTATGTACAAGTATAGAAAAATATGTATTTTCATTAATTAACATTTGATACATTTCAAACCTCAGTTTGAAGCATGGGTACAATATACAGTATTTGCATGTAATACTTCACAACAGTTTACTGCTACACAAACACAGATCCTTAACTGTGCCATCTTCCACATACAATTGTCATTTTTGGACACTTAAAATATCTTGTTTCTTCCAGTTCTTTAACAATAACACCACAAAAATCAAAATTTACAACAACATGCATATCTTTAAAACTTCAAATTGTCACCCTCTGCATGTTTGGTAACAATTTCTACTTTTCCCAACCATTTCTGTTCACAACTTACGTTTATCAGCGGATGTGGAGAGATCTTGCAGAAATGAAAAATGACAATTTAAATTTGTCTCAAAATCACAACCTATAGGAGTTCGACAAAACTGAAATTTACCATTGTAAATAAGACTACTGATATACCTGTTTTTGTCATTCACAACAAAACCTAACAATTAATTGTTTTGACAACAGTGTGTATAAATATGTAAAGAAAACAAAAAAAGGATTCTGTGCTAATATAACTCTAAAACTAAATTCTTTTTAGCAATATTATTCAGAAAAAGCACTAAGGAATTTCAAAGCTCTGTTCAAACAACTCTGAAAATCTTGCAAGGACACAAAAAGAGAAGGGTTAAAAAAAAAAAAAAAATTTACAGAAAATGTCAGCGAAGTTCTGCCTCTTGACAAATGATCACTTCTTCTGTAAAGAATCACGGGAGAGGAAGATATGGAACTTCTATTCCCTGGATAGATATAACTCTCTACAACATGAGAAAACATATAACATATAATGTGATAACACGGCTCAACAGTCTGAAAGAAACTTCAATCTAAGATTAGACAGGCACTGAAAATTACGTAACAATTCAAAGGTCCTTTAAAATAATGATGTTTCTCCAGGATACTTTCAAGCTGTTGATGCTATCATGTGCATGCCTTGTGCTCTTCAGATTTTCTGAATTGGATTGGCCATCTTATATTTTAAAGTTAGCTTCAACCTTTCAAAACTACAAATGGCAAGACTACTGTATATGAAATTTATGGAGAAAAACATGAACAAGCCTGATACTGTATGCAGAAGTTTGCATTAGCTACCTTGTTATGATAATCAGCCAATAGAAGCCTGGATATCAGTCATAATTATAGTCATAACAATATTAATGGTAACAACAGCAACAGTATCAATTCAATATAACAACAAATAACATGTCTATCTTATAGTTTTCTTTCTGTCCCTGTGAGTCTGTCATCAGTCTTTCACCAGTTTGTATATGTGATGCTGAGCCCCGTGCTCACTGGTCGATACCTCAAATACAAATGCAATGCATAGTAAAGTCTCTTGCGTATCACGATTGGTGACCACCTGTATAAATAAAAAAAAACCCATTGAATTGTCCACCTGTATAAATAAAAATAAAAAAACCATTGAACTGTCATCATTTTCCGACCATCAGACCAACAGTCTTTGCCAAGTATTACAGCAAACACACATACAAAACAGAAATTAATCTAGAAAAAGTCCACTCCTCACAAACTTTCCTTCCACATAAACTAGCACAGATTGAAGATATATAACCGACTGCAATGTTTAGAGATGTCACCATGGAGATGCTGGAAAGAAGATGGGATCAAGAAAGACAGGAGAACATTTTGGACAGCAAATTAGGAATGGAACAGGGAGATAAGGAGGGGAATGACCACAAACTCTGTGTAACACATAGATGTGTACCAGTGTGCCTTTAGTTTGACCTGTGCCGCTGGCTCAGCCAGGATTAAGAGGTCAAGACACAGTTCACCACCTCCCCACTGGGGAACACAAGCTAACTGTCATGACTAAGTGAAAATGTGTGGTATTTTAACACAACACGTGCAATACAAGACCATGAAACATTAACACAAAATAAAAAATAGAGGTGAAAATCTGAATTTTTCTGCCCTCTATTTTTTTTAATGATATAGCTCTTGTGAAAGAGAAGATCACATTGGTCCAAAAGTCGGTAAACTGAATAAAATGTGTATAGAGTTAAAAAAAACAAAAAAACTTAATATCTTGTAGCACTTCTGGGCGTAAGAGATATCTCATGTCCTAAAAAAAGAAAAGTGGCAACAGAGGTATATATCATTCACAATAACATAACAAAAGAAAATGACTTGCCCTACAACAGATTTTTCATATTTATTTCTCAAGTGTTGAAAATGACTCGGGTCATTATGGCAAAGGCAATCCTATTCTTTAATTTGAGAGGTAAGGGAAATTTTATTTCCATAAGATGAACAACATGTCAGCCACACAGTTTCTAAGAGGAGTAAGCTTGGTTTAAGTGACCTCTGTGGGTTACCTGTAAAATTGTGAAGTTTTCCAGCACGCTGTTCATCATGTACTTCTCTGGCAAGTGTTTCAGCTTGTGGATAAAGTTGATCATGTACTCACACATGGGAGACCGATGGATGCGATAGATATACCGGCCATTCTCCACCCTTGCATATTCCGTCTACAAAAAGATATTGTAAAAGGAAAAAACATGACAGAGAACTTAAATACTTAAAATATATCTATTACATAATTGATGGAGTGGATGAATATTTTTGTAATCCCTCTATTATAAAGCAAGTAGAGAAATATCTGTTTCAAATACTAATACATGCAGAAATATCAAAGTAGTTTTTGTCATGAAACAAGACAAAGCACTTCTTATTTCAATTTTCACAAAACATATATTTATGTCCTTTACATTCCCCATTCATAGAACTTTTATGAATGGCTGGATGCTCCAAGCTGATCAGTTGATAACAATAAATGGACTCTGTCTGAAACCAACTGGGGAGCAAAACAAAAATCAGCTCTGTAATGTGCAGCTTACCTCAACCTTCTCCACCACTTGCTTCCCAAAGGAGCACACCTTCGTTGACACTTGGATTGTTAGGTTTTCATTATTTTCATATCTGACGTGAGAGAGTATGAAAACATGAATATTAAATATATCTGTGTCATGCTACCATAGCCAGAGTTTCTACTCGCATAGTTACATAGAGATCTGACCTTCATGTCTGAGGAGAGGAAATACATATGGTACTAACTTGATTTTTTTTTTCCCCTTGGTCATGTTATATACTCTACCATGATCATAAGGCTAATCTTATGTTCCCTATCCCTTCATTGCCCCAAAAAGAAAGAAAACATAAATAACAATATATGTCCCCTTTAACGGAAATTAAAAGAGGGGATTTAATTAAAGGGAATTTCAGCTTTCTCAAAACGTGACTCAGAATTGCTTCGTACAATTTGCATTTCTGCTCCTCACATTCTATTAGAGCTACATCTTAATGCATTCTGACTCAGCTTTTCCAACTTGAGCTTTTCACAGTACTCAGTCACAGACCTACATATCAACAATGACATGTCTAACTGTCTAATCCTGTTCAAACTACTGGCTCTTCTTCATTATGAAACAGGTCAATCTGTGAAAACTTGTTCTTATATTGCCCATAACTACTCCTCTCCTTCATTATGAACAGGATAATCTATGAAAACTTACTTTAGTACTGTCAACAACTCCTACTCTCCTACACTATGAATAGAACAATCTGTGAAAACTTGTTTGAATACTGCCTATAACTACTGCTTCTAATACTGCCTATAACTACTGCTCTTCTTCACTATGAATGGAGCAATCTGTCATTTAAGAATTTGTAATACTGCCCATAACAAATGCTCTCCTTCATTAAGAACAGAATAATCTGTAATTTGAGAATTTGTTCTAATACCGCCACAACAACTGCTCTCCTTCATTACAAACAGAATAATCTGTCATTGGAAAACTTGTCTGAAATTATGGACAGAGTAAACTTACTGACTGGTTACACCATAAAAAGCACCACCTTCATCTTGCACATTCGTGTTGATGTCCGCCTGGAATTGAAAGAAAAAAAAATTTGTCCTTACTAGCTGAGGTGTGTCAACTTATTTTAGTTCTACTGTAGCTTTCATTGGACAATGAATATCATGTATGATTAAAAGTGTCAAATTTTGAGATATGATCAGTTAATAAAGGATGACATGAGGGAAAACTGTTCAACTAAACTGTGAAACTCATACTGTATAGTCTATGGGGTATCCTTATTCACTGGCCTATACTTTCATTTACTTGAAACTCAAATACTGACGAGAAGATTTAGATCATGAGGACAAAATAGTAAAACAAACAAATGATTGTCAAATGATTACCAATTTATGGCACAACTAAACACTTTCAAACCATATCTGACAGGTCTTACCCAGAACTTGACCAGGAAAAATGCTGATGCTGGGCCTTTGTCATACAACTCCTTAAGGCCACCTTTTTTCTCAGGGAATTTATCATAGATCTGTCGGATGTCTATGGCCTGAAATCATGTTGTAATATTAACCATCATGGAAAAATTCAACACTTCCTAATCAGGAACATACTGAAACTCTAACAGGAAAGTATGGAAAAATCAATTAAGTACCTGCCAGGAATATGCTAACAATGAAATCTGCAATTTGTTACTTTCTGTTCTGCATAAGGAAATGATGCACTTTAGAACCTGAGCTTCAAAATACATATTTTGACTTTAATATATTTCAAATATAAATTGCATATTAGTATGTGCTCAATTATAATAAAACAACACATTAAAAAATGCTTGCTCTTAAAAAAATGTTTGCTTATTAATAAATCATAAATTAGTATGTACTCATTTATGAAAAAAAAAAAAAAAAAGATTACAAATGTTTGCTCTGCCATATAACCATACCCTGCTGTAAGAAGATGTGGCTTAGCCTGAATAACAGCAACTGTGTTCAATCACTTAATAATTCCTTCATTCTCCTATTTCATTGGGTCTAGGCCCTTATGCATAAATGTGACAGAAGGACAAAGGCAAGAGTGAGAAAACTAATTTTAATACAAAACAAGCTATATAACATTTGGCATACTTACTTCTAATAATGGATCATTGTATGTAGCAGTAGATCCTATGTGTACAAATAAATGCTTGTGGTACTGGAGAAGGGCCATGAGAAAAAAAACAACAAAAAAAAACAAATGACTATTTGATTTCTGCATTGGATGTCAAGAAAAAGTTTGCCTATTTCTGCTATAACCATTTGCTTGCACTACAAAATACACAGAGAGAAGAAACATAATAGTGGCATGAAGTGGTAGCTTTAACTGAGCAATGTCAGTTTGTTTTCATCAAAAGTAAGAAAATGTCTCCTGCTCCACATTAATACACAATGATCTTGCATTGGTTGAAAAAGCTGAGGTATTTATCAAAACAGACTGAAAAAAAAAAAAAAAAAGGAGACCAAGTGAAAAAGGCAGAGAGAGAGAATATGAAAAAAAAAAAAAAAATAGTAAGCTGTGAACCAGGACAAAAATTTTATGAGGCCCAAGAAAGTCTGCTTTTCTACTAAAGAAGGCAGTTTGTCATACTTGATCACTGATGAAAATTTGTATCATAACGACAACAAACATCTTATGTTCCGATCTTCTAGTTTTCACAGGCTATCAGTTGAAAAGTTACTCTATCTGCTACTTTGCACCTGCCGATTGTGTCTTTCCATAACAAATTAATAAATACTTATAACGAACGTTGAAAAATAAGTGCACTAACAACCACATACATAACACTAGCATACCAAAAACTAAAAAGTTTTCCTGCTAGTGATTTCATATTATGACCAAACTATCTGCAGTACAAAACTTACTGAATCGGGATCTCTTTGTTGTTCTAGGAAAGCAGAGAACTCAACCAGCCTCAGCTTGGGTCCAGCTATAGACCGACCTTGCCATGGAGGTGGGGCCATCTCTCCAGGGATGGACGGAAGTTTGGACTCAAACCCATAGCCTGATGCAAATGGTTTCACACTGAAAGAAGGACAATTGAACACAACATATTCATTGATACAACAAATACTGTGTGTTCTTAAAGTCTGGAAGGCCATCACTCCCTTTGTGGCATTAATGTATTGAGTTTATGTGAATCTTGCAAAGTGCATCTAATTTTTCATCATATATAGTAAGAATTTATACTGAAGTCTTATTTAGTATTATTCATGTTAAAGTCAACTAATCAGGAGTATAAAACAAAACAAAACAAACAAAAAAAAGGTTACACACCAGGTTAATATTAATCAATCCAAAGACATGAAGAAAACATGATAGGACTGCCAACAGGCGCCAACTTCAAGTGGGGGTTTACTTCAATTGAGCTGACTCTACTTTATGTGGACAGTACTGTAGATGTTTTCATGCTTGCTTCATTGAAAATATGTATTTTACTTCTGTGTCCAAAACTTTAGCGACACCTTGTATATCTCAAACCATGCTCAAAATCTCAATCTATTTCTACTATGGCATAAACTTGATCAGGAGTATGAGGGCAAGTTGTTTGTAAACCATAATTCCACATTATATTATAGTGACAAAAGAACGCAATGTGATGTACACAGATTTAAAAGGGCAGAGAGGTACGGCAGACTATTTATATTTTCCCTGATTGCACATCAAACTGTTACATGAAAACAACTCTCTTGTCTGAATCAAAGTTGCTTTAATTAAATATCTAATTTCCAACACTTGATGTAGCATCTCAGGATATGGGTATTAGCTATAGGGCTTGCTGGTAAATCTTGTCCTAAAGTCCCAAAATCATTCTTTTGTCCCAGAAGCAAATACAAAGAGATAATTATCACTACTTACTCTCCTTGTGAGAGACCAGGCTGCCAGATCTGAAATGCCAGAGGAAACCACATATAGGCTCTATCCATACGAAAAAATGAACTTTGAGTGAACAATAACAGGGCAATATCAAAAGAATGATAAATGATTGCAATCATGGTTATATCAAAAATTCTTGGCTGAAAATTACAGTAATATACAGAGTAAGAATAGCAGGTTTCTTGTTTAGGAGGATCTGGCATACATAATATGCTCTCTGCAAACAATAACATACACTGTAAAAGCTGCTACCAATACTGCTCTTTCATCTTGCAAATGTGATGTACAGGAACAACTGCCATAGGTCATATCAATTCACATCCACAGTCTAGCCAAGACAAATGGATGACAGTGATATGGAACATCATAAAATGGAACTGTTTTGCATCCATTCTCTCAAAATTTAAAAAATCTCAAGTTATTAGGGGGGGGGCAGCGCGTCCTGAAATGTGGATTTTGCCCAAAAAATGCGATTTTGAGCTTTTGTTTTCTCTTTCAAGTACTGCCTTTTCTGCGTGTAAAAATGCTATCAAAAAGTTGCTAAGTCAATTCTAACGTGTTTGACCAATGGTCA
>JBCAUA010452782.1:0-17547 GCA_038406235.1 Peronia verruculata | reverse complement strand
ATTCAAACCTGGGTGGAGTCAGGAAATGTGTGTAAATTGCCTTTCCCAAAGACAAAATGTCGGGACCAGTCAGGATTTGAGCCGAACTTCAGATCCCGAGTTGACGGCCTAACCGCTAGCCCACGAACCATGTCTCGTTTTTCCCTGGGCCACATTTTCTCATTGTGGACCACCATGAGACCGTTTGACCACCCGATCCTAATCCTTTCTTGTCAGACTGCTTGAATCCGATGATCTCCTTTGCCTGTAGGGACTTTTCTGTTGCATCGACGGCTTCTTTCGCTTTCCACGTTCGGCCTGTTTTCAGTTCAGGCTCTATATTCTTCACAGCACCATCCTGTGATCCCTTGAACATCAGGTGAAGGCGGGCTTTCACTATCTTGTGTTCTTCTCTAAGGGATTTGAATGGTAGCACTAACTTCGTTTGCTTACAGGTTAGTGCGACTTCGGTTAAGCATGGTGGGAGTCCTAGCCACTTTCTCATCGTTTTCATTTTTGTTTGTTTGTTTGTTTGTTTGTTTGTTTGTTTTTGTTTGTGTGTGTGTGTGTGTGTGTGTGTCCATGCGTGCGTGCGTGCGTGGGTGCGTGCGTGCGTGCGTGTGTGCGTGTGAATCTCTTCATTAGGCTATTTCGCCTTGCAGGTTATTAGTCACTGTAGCGGGATTGTGGGTGGTGGATATTGTTCGTTCTGTTATTCATTACGCCTCACGTCCAAAGAGACTAGGACAATGGGAGAACGGCAAATGAAGAGATTATCAAAACCCCCTACCCTTAACTACATTAAATGGAAGAACGTGTAAAATATGGACACCACTGCACAGAATTTTCAAACATGGCAGAACTAATTCCACTTTGACTATTAACGGCATTGTCACTGATAACGACACAGATGTTGGACAGAGCAGGGTGGATGGGGCGAAAAAGAAAGAGATAGATGGATGGGTGGGTGGGATTGGATGAAAGCCTACATAAATACTTAATTTGGAAGGATAAAAATTAAAACCGTCATAATGCCCGTGATAGCTCCCACCAAATGGCTCAAAGGCATATGAACAAAATAGTAAGCTTGAAAGGAATCCGATGCATCAGAAAAGAAAATCCATGCTTCAGTGACGGAAGAGCAGTTTTAATTTGGTCTTTTTCTTTAGCTAAGGAGGTCGTTACATTCGCAGATTGAAAATAGACAAGGATGAGAGGAGAACTGATAAAATCAGAGCGGGAAGAAGTGAACAACAAGAGAAAAGAGAGAGCTGCCATGGAAATGAAACAGAAAGAGTGAAATAGAATGAGAGAATGAGAAAGAGGGAATAAATGGTGCTGTGAAAGTAAGAAGTGAAAAAGAGACGGCATAAAACACTGGGATATGAAAACAAGAGTGGAGAAATCATTTGAAACAGTCGGTGGAGGTTTAAACGGTGCGTTCTGGGTACATAGAGCAGTGATCGGTCTGAACAAGGGACGGTGGCTGTTATCAACGATAGGCCTACTATCTCAAGTGCTCTATTAGATTAGTGGCCCTCGTAGGCACTTATATCCCTCTCTCGGACATGCCCAAACAACAGTGTTGTATCTTCACTCTTCCCTAATATTACTAAGGTTGTTCATTTTGGATTTAAAACAAGTATACGTTGTTACAGTAAATTATAGTAAAATTGTTACTTAACGAAGCATAACTATAACATCCCACTTTCGAACGAACGTTATCACAAATGGAGCTTTTTGGCTCGTTCCGTGGACCTGTTGACACAGGGAACTGATACACAATCACGATGATTTCAAAGTTCGCACTCGTTATACTTTGATGTATAAGTCAAGTCATTCATGAATCTTAATCACAGAATGCACTGAAAATGAAAACAACTTTATTACAGTATTTAATCACTAAAAAATTTAGAAGTATTCAGGATTACAGTTTATGCTTTATTTGTTTAATCTGTTATGTTGTGACAAAGTCAGAAGATATAAATAAGATTTTGCTCTTCTCAGCCGTGCCTTTTTTAAAAGACTCACCACTACACTTTGAAAGTTAAATCGAGATGAAATTGAAAGATTAGGTAAAGACGTGTCGGATCGTCGCACAAACTGTTATAGAGATTTCGACATGAGGATCGCAATTTAACTTAAGGATGCAATGCTCATGCACAATGGGTGGAGAGCAAAGCCACTTTTGTCATGAAAGTGCCTGTTCCGTATAATTCCCTAAGAAACGTGGGTGATAACAGATGCTCGGAATAGGACGTAGTACTTATAGGCCTAATGTTACCAGGAGATTGACTTCGCTCTTTGTGTACTATTAAACGTACATTATTTCTTTATTATTTTTTTATTATTATTATCACTATTTTACATGATCTTTGGTAGCTGTAACAACGAGAATAGTAGTGAGTTTTTGTTCATAATATGACTTAATGCTGCTACTATTGTTGCTTTTGTTGTTGCAAAGCACAGCGCTGATAGTATACTATTATCATTGTCATTTGCGTAGGCCGAAATCACAAAGCATAACTATAACATCCCACTTTCGAACGAACGTTATCACAAATGGAGCTTTTTGGCTCGTTCCGTGGACCTGTTGACACAGGGAACTGATACACAATCACGATGATTTCAAAGTTCGCACTCGTTATCATTCGAACCCGATCGAGTCGTGACTTGCCTTCCCAATCAGTATTGTACATCAATGATGTTATTATGACAATAAGGGCCTTCGCTGTCCTGGCTTAGCGTCCTACCTGTCCATCAGCTGTTTGAGCTTGCATTAGCTTTGACTCTTGATACTAGACCTACGTCACGGGGGAGAAGTCGGCGACATCTGTCAAATCTTCAGCTTTACAGCTTTCTACAGCCAGCTTTATTGACGAGGACTGCTGCTGTTCGTACGAACCAATGGAGCTGTAATGATTTTTACAGGTAATGGGAACTATATTATCTTTACATGGTCTCATAATTATTCTTTTATGGCGTGAGTTAGATTTATTTTGCTCCAATAGTTAAAATTAAGCTTGGCAACTACTAAAGTAGTTAACAAGGTTTTTCTATGATTTTATAGTTGGTTACAGTGTATTTCTCTTATGTTTAAATAATTTGACACTATGAATAATCATAAGATATATTGCAGAAAGATTAATTATGAATCACTTTCCTAATTTTAAATCTTTTTTTTTTTTTTTAAGAACCATATTATAGTATAGTATTCAGAGTGGTGAGGAAAAAAAAAAAAAAACTTTTGTGCTCTTTTCAAACGTGGTGTGGATCACTGTTGTAATTCGTTGCTGACATTTTACTAGTTTTACAGCGGTGCGAAAATAATTCCGCATATCCGTAATTTCATTCAAGTCACTTTCAAACTTTTTATTTATTGTATGGGCATAACTTTAGGTCCGACGTCAAAAAAATATATCATGTAATCTTTGGCATCTTTACCAGTGTCTGTTGTAGGGGATATATAGCACTTGCAGCTTATAAAACTGCATTTTGTTTACAGCTGTGAAAGTTCTTTTGGCCTTGCATTTTTAGAGTCGTAAGACAGCACAATATAGAGCTAACCAAATTTTGTGACTGTTAAATAATATTGACATGGAACATTGAGCACTTATGTTCTTCAGTAGATGATTTCCCAACATAACACCAGCTAAATGTGTGATTTTGGTGAATCAGGCTGGCTCGGAAATGCATGCTGAGGCATGTTTTTTTTTTTTTTTTCAGAAGATAAAGGAATTTCATCGAGACGATGGCAAAATAAGTTTCGGACTTTCTTTTGTTACATTTTGTGCGGTTAGATTCCATCTCATTCTGTCGTAAAGAGGCATTTAAATCCTACTGGACTATTTTCTTATGATATAAATATGGATTAGCTGGGCTGCTGTTGCAGATCATGAGCACTAACAATGATGAAAGTCCAAATAGACAAAGGTTTCGTCCTACTGTTCAACACAAGCCTAAAACTCTAACGCTTCATTAATGTATGAATGGAGGTGGCCTCTGAAATGCTGCAAATGCCGAAAGAAATCAGATTCAATATTTAAATGGAATTGTAAAAGGCAATTTGCGATTAATATTGGCATAGGCACCTCAAGAACTGTAAAGATTCTCTCCCTCTTTCTCCCTCCCTCTCTGTCAATGTACAGTACTGTACTGCACTGTTGAACTGTAATATTGTTAACTTTACTATTTTCAATTGCTGTATTATTATTTTTAATATTAGGACCATTTTGGTTAGAAAATTTGGCAGAGGATTTTCACATCTAGACCAAGTTCTCTGTATATGTTTTTTTTTTTTTTTTATTAGTTGCCGGTTGGACAATATTATTATTATTATTATTGTTATTATTATTACAGTATTATAATTGTTACTGTATTAGGGTTATCTATAATGTACAGTTGGGGGGGGGGGGGGCCATTAGCGTTACACTATTTGTCCTCGTCTCATTAAAAACTACACATCGGACGACAATAATACGTCCACAAATTACCCGCTGAGACACTTAACTTTCGGCACAAAAAAAAAAAGACCATCTATCGCAAGTGATCTAAAACTCTTTCTGGAGAAGATACCAGGGTGACCCAGTATTGTCATTGAGTACCAGTATATGCCCTCAGGACATGTTAGATACCATTCACTACACAAATCACAATCATTTTAACTGAATGTGCCTTTACATCAGTATGCAATACCGATTTCTAGACAATGATCGATTGTAATGCTCTTTTCACTGGAATCTAAAGCTGTTTATCATTACACGCACATACGGTTTCTAAAATATCTATTTGACACCTCTATTAATATTTCAGCAGAACAAGACCTAGGCAGAAAGACACGGACAAGTACGGTGCATGCTCATTCGTATATCAAATAAAATGAAAATCCGAAAAATGTCAGTATCACTATTATCACTCACGTGGGGGCGGGGGGAGGGGGGGGGTAGCAGGGAGAGACAATAGTCACCATCTTTAACGTGGTTGTTGCTCTCGCCGTTTTTTTCTGTGTAATCGACAATATTAACTTCTTTGCTTGATAATAAATCACCAGAGGAGTATTCTATTTCTGGCAGCATTTCTGGGCTTGGCCTGTAACTCTTGCTTACGTCGGAATTTGGAGATCTGACACAGGTGATCATCGACCTCAGTCTCCCGGGGCATCGATTTATGGTGACCTCGTCTTCCTTGGCCGATATCAAGAGTGACTACCGCACCCATTCTTTTCAACGTCGAACCTGTGCGCTAGCTCTAGCCAAGAAAAATTTGTATGCAGTATTACCATCATGCAGCAACCAGTGAACACCTATGATTCGACCTTATCCATGATGTCAGAGCATAATGCAAGACGGCAAGACACAGGAAATGAGCATGTCCAAAAAGCCATCAAAATCTTGCGGGAATTCTACGAAGGGCCACCATTATTTTACGCCAGCCAGTTTACGGGACCTAAAGTGTTCAAACCAGTTTTATTATATCATACCTACACAGACCAATCCAGCCTTGTGCCTGAGACAAACCTACATCAGGAACAAGCACAGAACGCGCCAGGAAACATCACAAGGTCATCACTTGTAGCCGTGAGAGAAAAGACCACAAAGGATGAACTTTTCAAAGAGGAATCCAGGGATTCGCACATTTCAGTTCTGGGGACACCGACTGTGAAGGAATTGTCAGTCTCTGAAATAACTACCACCGGCAATTGTTCTTATCGAATCAATAACGAAATCAGACGACAAAGTGAACACATTCAAACAAGCCAAGACATAAAAAGTCCAGAAAGGGCAAACGAATCTGCATTTGTTTCCTCTCCTGGTAATGCCGAGTGCTTTAAGTCTGCCTTTAGTAGACCAGATAAATCATTTCGTCCATACAAAAAAACAAAAATTAATGGCGGATCAAATGTGGAAACTTTCTCAACGACAACCCCACGAAGTTTCATGTGGGACAGACCTGCCCCGTACTCAGAATACTCTGGGGATTTACGAGACGGCTCTCATAAGAGCAGTTCTCCTATGGGAGATCTGTCTTCGTATTTATCTTTCAGCGTTGATTCACAGATATATAGCTCAGCACTCTCGCCGTTGAAGTGGACAGCCTTTGAATTACTTGGAAAAGAGAACAACATTGCCCACAACCAAGCTGTGTTAGACGCCAATTGTGGAAAATCTTTGGACCATAATCCGGCTACATATTCCCGTCTTCCGTATACTACGTGCCATGACTCAGCATGTTGGTATGAAGATCCTGGGCAGAGACGCTGGGAATCACAAACACGTCATCACCCGGTTTTGCCTGCTAGTTCTACAATACCGAGCCCATCAACGCAGAAAGCAAGTGCCAATGCTGACATTGATACCAACGAGAGTACTCGCCATTTCAGGTGTCATCTTTGTGATACTGTGTGCAGTGGCCCCGGCAAGCTGAAAAACCACCTCAAGGTTCATTTATGTAAGTATGCCGATGTTTTCGTTGACACCTGTCAATGAAGGCTTTCCACATGGAAACAGTTTTACATGAAAATGTTGTTGGCAGGTTCACCTGACGATGAAGTGATATGGAAATGACCTTCCTCGGTATTGCACCGATATTTACTGTCATATTTACTTCACAACTGCAAAGAGTGCAGTAAGTACCTGATTTAAAAAATCCATTCTAATCCTCTTTTTCCAAACTGCTATTCAAACTTTCCTTTAACTAAACCCCCAAAATGACAGCAGCGGCAACAATTGCGGTGACTCAAACTTAGTAAAGATATTATTTATCTGGATGAAAAATCAAACAAGTTGAAAACAAATAATAATAATAGCACTTCGAAGATTTTGCACTATGTTTGTGTTGTTCATTTCTGACCTACCGGCTTAGTCACTGGCTGCAAACATGGAAAGATCTAAATGTTTAAAGGTCTTAAAAGTGAAAGGAACGATTAACCCAAAATAAAACCCTCAGGAGATTCGTATAATTTTAATTTTTCATCATACATAAGTATGATTCAGTGACTTAAACTGTCATCATTTTGCAGCACCTATAAACTTTTCAGATTTACTGCCCTCACCGGTTCGGGTCTGGCTTGGCGTAGCGAATCCTCAATTTTAAAAAAATATGCCATTAGTCTCTTGCCTGTTGAACACATCCAACTCAAACTATTAAAATACATAACCTAAGTATTACTTTGCACTTCTTAAGTTTACTTTTATTATATAGCATTTATAACCTTCACAGACGGCATAACATTGATGTAACGCGTCATTTTGTCGATCTACTATAGGTGAACCATTTGTATAATGAGAGTAACGTTGTATGTTGAAGGAGGATATTCAAAAAGATGTGGAATGTATGTGTCAAATCGCAGAATCTATTTACAAACTGATTTCAGTATTCCTATTGCCTTGTTTTATTGCACGGATGATTTGCAATTAATATTTCCATATTACCCAATTTTCTTATTCCTATGATTACTATCAGGATTTCAAGTTGCTTTGTTTGCGGTTATATTGTTGCTATTTCTCCTTTTTGTCTCTGTTCGTGTATGATTGCCATTTCTTCCTCCATGGCTAGCTGAGAAGCCCTACAAGTGTGAGTGCGGTCGTGCATTTCTGCGGAAAGAAGAGCTCACTAGACACAGACGCATCCATACAGACTTCAAGCCATTCCCGTGCCCGAAGTGTGGCAAGGCCTTTGGAAGAAAAGATCACCTTAACAAGGTCAGCAGCTACAAGGCTCAGCTTTAGTGTTTTTATTATTATTATTATTATTATTATTATTATTATAGGTCTAGAGATTAAGAATGAAAAATTAACCGTCACCAATGGAGTGTTTGTAAGTGAGAAAAGAAAAAAGAGAAAGGAGGCAGGCAGACGTCACATTCGACTAAGCACAAAACTGTAGTGTATGTACCCCCTACCACAGAGAAATGGAGATTTTCCAGAGGTTCACTTGGTCGGAACAGCTTGAGTTATATTATACTTAATTCGGCCGTTGGCGGGGGACCCAGATTTAAAGGAAACAAAGGTAAGCAATCAAACGAGCAAAAAACGCGCGGTATGAAACTAGATATACCATATCATGAATCAATTGGGCGTCGAATTCTTGTTTGAAATGATCACATTAGAGCTCTCATAAATTAGAAATTAAAGTTGATCATATAAAAAGGGGGATCCTCTCATCAATTGACTTTGGAAAGAGATTCATGATTCAGTATGGCGTGCCGAATTTTCCACATCAAGACAAACCTATATAGCGTGTGTGTGTGTGTGTGGTGTGTGTGTGTGGTGTGTGTGTGGAGCGGGGGGGATAACCTAGTCTAGTAGACAAGCCGTGCCGCGAAAAGTGCACCCGGTGCCATGAAGTTCCATACTGGTTGAAGTCCAGCCCAACGCGTATGTCGAACTACGAATGTGTTGATCTTTCTTCCACTACCCTAACCAATTACGACAACCTCAGCATAGTCGACTTCATGTGACCAGATTCAGTTGTTTAAAATAATTATTGGCATTTCACATTTCATTCCTTGAGTTTTTAATACCGGTGAAATAGACTTTTACAGAAATTACGTGTATTTCTTATTCTGTGCCAATAAAGGAGCTGACAACTCAGACAAAGCCCTATATATCAATATGGTGAGATAAATCACCATCACATGAAAAAAAAAAAAAAAAGAGAGAGAGAAGGAAAGAAAAATAGTTGAATTGGGGCAATATGATACATTTCTACCCAAATTGGGCATAATTTCAGCACATGGGGAAAGGATGGCAGAACTTTTCCTGGTACCCTTAATTAACCCTATAAAGTTCAGAGTGACATTATTGTGCGGTATTCAGTGAATGACAGCATAATAACAGCGATAAGAGGACATTTTAATTGTTAAATATTGGGAAATGGATACATTTTTAATATTGATGATGAGCATTAAGTGCAGATGGTCTCTCGTTGTACCGTTGTTGAATTTCAGTATTGCTGCACAGCACAGTCCAAGGTCTAATTTCAATAGTTATTATCTTTGTGATAAATCTGTTGGTAAAGCAATACCGCCCCCCCCTCCTCCCAATACTTTATCTGGCATAGACTAAATACTCAATACCTTGTTTGATGCCGACTTTTCGAATGAAGATGTGTAACAATATCATGTACATTTGTATGTTCCAGCACTGCACAACACACTTACAGACCTCAGAGAAGAAAGTTCACAAGTGCGAAGTGCCCGGCTGTTTACAGAGCTACACTAGATCGGATGCCTTGGCACGTCACCAGTGGTCTGCTCACAAAATCAAGGCCAAACCATCCAAATGGCGACCTCACAGATGATAGGTCTTTTTAAAGTCAAAAAGGGGGAGATCATTGTATCATTTTCACATTTTCTGAATAATGCTATTCTGTATAAAGTATCAGCCACAGGGTCTGTTGTTAGAGCAAGACTACCTGAGCTGAACATCTGAAAAATGTTCCATATCTAGCCAAAAGGCAAACACAGTTAAATTGCTAAAGGCGAAAATTAAAAAAAAAAAAAAAAGGAAGTGGACCAACAGAGCAAAGAAACTAGTCTTGTTAGGTAGCACTCGCAGAGTGAATACATTTTTTTTCTGAAAGATGAAACGTG
The DNA here is from genome assembly GCA_038406235.1 of Peronia verruculata. Classification (NCBI taxonomy): domain Eukaryota; kingdom Metazoa; phylum Mollusca; class Gastropoda; order Systellommatophora; family Onchidiidae; genus Peronia; species Peronia verruculata. Next base: position 7,976 of record JBCAUA010452782.1, on the reverse strand, counting down.
GACATGCCAAGTAGTGGCCTGTCAATGTTGTGGTAGGCTTTTTTTAATGCTGATATGTTTCAAACATTGATCTCAAAGATGTGAGGAAGAAAATGCCAAAGATGTGAGAAAAATGCATTAGGATCAACAGCTCAGTCTTTGGTCATGGCTCAAGTGCTGGACTAAGGATTAACCAGAGACTCAAGGGACCTGTGGCAAAATATAATACATAGGTAGTTTATTCTGGTGGTAATGGCAACTTTTTTTTTTTCTCATTAACAGAATTTTCATTCTGAGTGTGCCTGTCATAAAATACGCGCTCAGAAGAATGTGGAAAGAGATCAAGAGGGCGAAGCAGGAACATGGAGATTATGAAAAAAAAAAAAAGTGGGAGAGAAGAAAACAGAAAGCAAGAGAGCGAAGAGGTTGTGTGGGAGGAGGGGAGGGGGATGATTAGGCATAGCACTTTTCTCTGTATGAATCTATAAAGACTTGGTTAATCCAGGATTAAAGCTGCCGCAATATCAAAGGAAATGCAAGACAAATTAGCTTATCAATGCCTATTCTGAATGTTTATTGCTCTTGACCTGAAATTAATTGAGCTTGTATTGGATAAAATAGCGCAGAGCAGAGCAAGTAAATGCCAGTGGGTATAAAGCTGTGAAAGACAGACATAGGCAGTGAGAGATGCAACCCAAGTGGGGAACGAAAGAAGAAATAGAGGACAGTAAATCCTTTATTTAATATTATCACTGAATTTCCCCCATAGTCCAATGTGTCATACTCATACCATTGAAATACATATAATATTTTTTTTTCTAGTAGACTTATGCTTTTGTTGCTGTTGTTGTAATGTTGTTGTTGTCTGAGATCATTTCATGCAGGTAATGTTCTAAAGGCCTTGAATGCAATGTCTCAAAATATTATCAGTGTGAAATAAAAGAGCAGCAAAATGCTGACTTTAAGAATGATAAAATGCAGGTTTATTGAAAAGATGTTACTAACCGTTGTTTCCCCATTTATCTCAAAATATGAAACTAGAAAAGCTCGTAGGAAATTGGTGGCTAGTGGTATTAGAAGCAGCCATACTGCAATGGATCAGATAGGCAGCATGTCAGTGAAATTAAATAATGTCTCCGAAGAACAAAAGAGCAAAAATGAAAAACGGACAGTATGATTATTATCAATCCATTCTCAAATGTACATTTATTTGTCATGATTGAAAAATCTTTGATGACTGCAACATTTTTAAATAAAAAGAATAGTACAGAGTAAGTTAAAATGATAAAAATAGGACATGTTCCATTCCAATAAACAAATGTACAAACATATTAGCGACTTTCTCAAACTGTTGCCCATATTGTTATATCTACCAAAAGAATGTAATTTATTTTGCATATGCTACAGCATGATAATATTCAATCCTGTTTTAGTTGTCAAGACACATTTCAACAAATTCAGTTGTACAGATATAAAAAGAACCTTTATACTTTTATAAGTAAGGGCAGATCTAATATTCCTGCTATTCACATTCTTAAATTATTTATAACATAGCAAAGAGGATGAAGAAAACATAATCCACACAATCCCACCTTAGAACGTGCATCGACAATGATATTTTTTAACAACAATCACGAGATACTGAAAGTAAAAATGGGACAAAGTAAACTTTATGATAAAACAACAGCAATGGTTGAACTGAGTTATAGCGTCTGATACACAAAGATTATCAGCACAAGACGTCTGGATCTTGCATCTTAGGAGAACTATCTCTCGGGAATAATTTGGCATATATGGTGTTAAAAAGTGTCCGATATAACAGCAAATAATAAAATGGTCTAAATAAAAATGGACTATAGTGGTAAAGTACGAAAAGCAGTTTTCCCCACACATAGACTGATCTTCTGTGACCTTGATTTTAGTACAAAAATGTTCCACGCAGTAGATTTTAGATCAGTGTACTGCTTATCTCAGTCCCTTTTAATGAGTTGATTCTTAATCTGTTCACTCAATGAAATACAGGTTGGGCATAACTATGGCTCTGTTAGCATATAAGCACATTCAAATGTTTTCCTAGAAGAATATTTAAGCACTTATGAACATTAAGTTTTGAGTGGTCTTGAGAAAGGTTACATCATACGTTCATGGAATGGGAAGAATCAAGACCATGCCATCCAGGAATAGTGTGTATCTGTGAATTTCCCTTAGGCTGAGACTGAAGATTTTGTGGTGTTATTTTTCATGAAATCACACAAAACCTGAAGATTCAATAACAAACCTGGTGATAAAATTTGTTTAGATCTAGTCCGTAAGATACGGTCACTATAGTGGATCATTTATGGTCTGAAAACTTGTATTTTACTCTATACGTTCACCTTCAAATATATGCCCAGAAAGTAGTTATTGAAGACACGGCTGACAGACATTGGTGGCAGGATTTTTTGTATTGGCTATTATGATACATACAAAATATTCCCTAGACAGATGGCTTAAGAGCTGCAGTCTCTTGGTCTCCTGTAGCAGTGAGAGCCATGGGGTAGTTGGTGTCACCTGCAACAGCCATCACCAACATCCACCGGTTCACTGGCATGTCAGCTTTGTGACTGTCCAAGTTGGTATGGACTGAAATCTCGTACTCATTGCCAAAGAATGTCCTGTGTAATCAACAATATAAATTTTTAAAATAATCAATAATGAAATAAGCTGCTTATGAACAGAAATTAAACCCTTTCTCTTCTGCCACAATGAACAAAATTGTGATTTCAAAATTAATTCCAATCATAACTTGTTCTCAACATTGAGAATATTTTCATCAAATATGTATGTCTTGCACCCAGGGAAATGAGTCGGAAGTCACAGTGGCCGATTTCGAGTTATGGCTAACTACTTTCCGACTGTGATGCCAAAAAAGTTTTTTTTTTCCCACAAAATCAAATTTCAACATTGTACTCAAACATTGGAAACAAAATTCGTATCTGAGTCGGAAAATAGTTAAAAATGTCCGTAACTCATGATCGCCTGAAGTGATTTCCCACTCATTTGCCTTGGGTGCAAGACATTTGCTTTCTGTCCAACTGTAAGCTGGTCACTGTATACAAACAGAAAGGTTTGTCAGCAAACAACATAGTTAATTGCTCACATCATAACTAAGAACGGGAAAACAAAAAACAGAAAAAAAGTAGTCATGCAACCTTTAGCATTACAATAATTATGGACTAACAACCTTGATAGTATCTACTTTTTAAGCATGTTTATTTTGATATTTTGGAAATGATACTTCTGCCCAATGGTCTTGTTGAAATTCAACTGTCAAGAAAAAAAGATACAATGCTACCAAACTAAAATTTCAGAGTTCAGAACATTGTGATCACAATTCATTTCACAAACTGGGAGTGAAATCTATCCTTTCGTACTTACGGAGTGAAGTGTTTGTCTTCACAACATAAGTTCTGATGAGTTTTGCAGTGCTGGATGATGCATTCCTCATTTGCCTGAAGGGAAAGATTATTTAGACATTAAAGTATTCATTCAGCAAATTCAAAAATTGAAATGTATTGTCAAAGAAAAATAAAACGTCATTGTGGGAAGGTCATCTCTTCACTTTTTTTTTTGTTTGATATATTATTATGTGATATATGAACTGTATATATTTGAACCCATGTTCTCAACATGATATTTGAAACATTATTTCAAAAAATATTGATTCTCATTGTATAATAGATTTCATAAAATTTATCTGAGATAGCAATCAAATCTGAATTAAAATTCACACAGCAGACTAATAAAATTTAAAATATTTTCAAAAATTTAATTATAATGAAAAAAAAACAACACTTGTAAGAACCATATGTATGCTGGAATGGTCTTGATTATGTCACATCAATGATCAACAAGTTCTTAACTGATTTATTCATCAATATTTATGTACAAGACTACTTCACATGGTGAGGCCATCAAGTACAGTTTACCATCACTGGCTCATGCTCATATTCAAGTCGAAGCAGTGGATTTTTGTGCTCTATTTGCCATGTTGTCTTGAAGGATTTTTCTGAGACCAGCTGGGCCACCTGGTGGCGGGATTTCTCTGTGCTGCGGTTGAACAAGACTATATCTGAGAACAGGAACAGCTGGAAATTGAAACAAAACAAATTGTGAGATTAGGGGTTTCTTTGGATAGGCCTAAAGTCTTTTGCAACAATAAAAAACATCTTCTACATATAAAGACAGATAATTTTCACATAAATTGCACAGTATGATACAAAAAACACACAACAGTTACACAACAATTACACATTGGCAATGACTCATTGTCACATATACATATTGACACAGAAATAAAATTTCAGCAGAATAATTTTACTGAAAGCTACTGAATTCAACCAATTTAAGTTTAAAGTAGGCTTATCTAGAAAAAAAAATGTATTTGACTTAATCAGTGTGACCGATATTATTTTAAAAACATGTTTCAGGGTTAAATTTACAGAAATATGTTGAACAGACAACAAAAATTGTGATTCAGTGACATGACCTACATGAAGATTAATAGGGGTTAAACAGAACTGATCAACTATTTAATCATAAAATTCAACCACAGCAACACATTATTCCCCTTGTCTTTAAGACTTTAACTTTAACTGCTGATATTCCAACTTTTTATCTAGGTTGAAAAATTTTTTTTTCATCAACAGAGTGGAAAATTAATAAGCTTTAACTCACTCAGGACCAACTACGAGATATGTTGTGCTGGGCCTGTGCTATCAGCCCAAGCAAAAAATATCTCACAGGGCAAAAAGAAATTCACAGACTTTTGCCTCCATCAAAACATTCATATTCATCGAAATACATGTACCAAGAAAGTCACAGCTATTCTTTTTTCAGATTGTATAATGAGGCGTGTGTACGCAAGAGATTTGGAGTAGTATTCTGCTCAACAAGTCTTGATCACAAAGAAAATAGTCAAAGCAAGTTATGTAGTATTTTTAGATACTTGAGCTGAATGTTGAAGAAAGTAATTCTGATAATGATTTCTTGGAATCTAGTGACAAGTTTGTAGACTGAGTGTCATATTATCAGGAACTTGGGAAGATCTAAATCTAGATCTAGAAAGTAAACAAATGAAAACTAAGATTTTTATGGGATGTGGCAAAAAGTTGAAAAGCTTTAAACAGTATTTATTTCGAAGTTGGTGTAAAACAAAAAATGAATTAAAGATGCAACAAAACTAGAGACACCATAGGATTAATTAAATTTTTTAACTATTTTAATTGTGGAAAATTTCATGTTTTTAAAACAATGAGAAAATATAATTTTTTTTTTCGTTTTTGGAAAACACTTAAAACCCTGGTCTAGGGGGATTGTGCCTCCAGCCCGGATCTGGTCCCAAGTGCATTAATCTGACATCAGTAACTCAATATGTTCAACATCTGACCAATGCCTGATTTCACTGTGTCCCATTTAAAAGTTATTCCACCTTAAATACTGGCATTGCATTTGTCTGAATATAAATCAACCTTGTTATTATTTCAAACAAAAAAACTGATAAAAAGGCATTTTCATCTTCATTGCAGAAGTTCACGAACTCTCAGACTACAAACAATAAAAGATACTTAACCTACAAAATCTTGATAAGCAACAAAGGGAAATGAATCAGTCATTTGATAGAAGAATCTCTGCACCAGAGAACTACAAACAGAAGAAACATACATCACCAGCTTCTGGTGCTGCAGTCTGCAACATAAAAGGCTGACCATAGCGCAGCTTGTCTCCAATCTTTGCATAATCATCAGCTCTGGGAGAAAAGTTAAAACTTCAATGAAATACAGATAATATATATTGATCCTGAGGCAAACGCAGCGAGAAGATAAAGAAGAAAAAAAAAGGATGGTGAGAATGGAAGCTAAAAATGCTGATTAGCCTTGCAATGATCAAATTACGGCTTGACAATGCAACATCGTGTATATTCATTGTAAGAGGTTTGTGGTCAAATGGTGAAAAAAGTGGTAATGCTAGAGCCGTTTCTGATTGATATTTTCACTCCATCAATCAAGAAGTTCATGCCAATTCATCATTACAGATTGAGCGAAACTCTGCTGGAAATCAGAGAATGAAGTGAATATCAGGATCCATAATAAGCACATAATATTTTTCAAAATAGAATTTTCATGACCAAGTTTAAATGTTTGTTGCATGTTCAGATTCATGTCTGTAAGACCTGTTTTATTTTCTGTATAGCACATTCATCATGAGCACTATGGTTTTCAAATAAAATACTTTGAAAGTAAAGAGTTCATTGGCCCAACAATTACTTCATTATAAAATGATGACTATTCACATGTAATATATTATGCAGGGCAGACCAAATTAAGGCAAAGTTATCTTTTCAACCACTTCCTAATACTTACGGCATTATCTTGAAAGCTGTGCGGAAACAAGGTGTTAGCTTTTTTGATCCTGTCACAATCAGTGTGCGAGGCCCCTCAGTTTCTGCTGCTTCCACATCTGGCATGTGAATTGCTAAAGCATTGTCATCTCGAGGGTACTGTCCAATGCCATAAATGGTGCGATCAGGATTACCTGCAATAAATAATGGGCTCAATTATTTTGGTCAGCTATTTCTTGTGAAATTCAAATGATTGTTGCAGACTTTATTTTTTAGGTCCCTACTCAGTGGCAGCATCAAACTAAAACTTTGGCTTTCAGAAAATTATTACTTATAAATTTGCTCAATCAGTTTTCTAAACCAATATCATTTCTGGGACTTTCATACATTCCGTAAGAATGATTACTATATATTCAAGAAATCAAATGTGAATCTTGCATGTAATAAAGATAAGAAAATTGCATAAAGAGATTTTAAATTAACAAAAAGCTCTCTTTGTTTCATGAATTCATTATTATCTATGAGGGTCATGGTAGCTCATTCAATCTATAATAAAAGAATCACTTTGAAAAATGTTCATTTTTAACGTGGGTAATACCTTTTTGACAGGACACAGTGATCAAATATCCATGGACCTACCTCTGTTTACAATCATGACTGTGTCCCCAAATTTGACTGTGCCATCTGATGTGGTGCTCAGCTGTATCTTACAAAAGAAAAGAAAAGAAAGGAAGAATAAAAATGAATATTATTTGATTTGTCCTTTTAATACACTTGCAAATTCTTTAATTCTTTCTCAGAATTCTTTTAACATTGTCTTTTTCTGACTCTCAATGCTTTGAGCAAGAAAAAAAAAAGTGAACAACATGCAATAATAATTTCCCCTAATTAGCTGTTACAAAAATTTTAACTACAAAAAGTAGGTCTTTAAAACTATTATAAAGACTGATGTTAAGGTTCTCTATCACGAATCTCCCCATTGATAACACTTTAGGTTCAGTTTGAAAATAACTACATGGAAGTGATGCCAAAGTCTGGTCTGATAATTCTGATGACATGGTTTAAATAAAAAAGGAAAGACCAAATGAAAAGAGCATGCCATTTTCCTCATCTGAAGAAAACTCGCTAAAGTTCTCTTTTTCATGCACAATACACAAACAGCTCACTTTTGGAAGTGTGCATTTCTTATGTTACAGGAATAAATACATTCTGTGTGTATTTATTAATGTGGCAGAAAGTGATGATGTCATACACAAAGATTTAATTTTCACAACTCCTGGCATAAATCAGTTTCAGTTGTCAATAAACATTCTTCTCTCTTGTCTTGTCTTTCTTACTGCCTTTTTCTTAACAACAACCTAACCCACAGAAAATCATATTATCATATGATAATTAAACCTGCGCCATCACAAGTGCTATCCATAATGGTAGATGATAGGTGGACCCCGGGCGACGCACTGTTCATTTTTCTTTGGCCATGGCTAGACGGACTTAATGCCGTGTAGTCTCCACGGCTAGACGGACTTAATGCCGTGTAGTCTCCATGGCTAGACGGACTTACTCAAATAATAGCCTAGAACAACCCCGCTGGCTTAACCTGCTTGGACCCTCGACGAGC
>JBCAUA010452671.1:0-17548 GCA_038406235.1 Peronia verruculata | reverse complement strand
TTTAAGCATAAATAAAAACTGAACAAATGTAACTGATAGACATTATCTGATTTAAATTTCAAACATCTGATTTAAATTTAAAAAATCCGATTTAAATCAATGCAATTTAAAAAAATCTGATTTCAATCAAAAAATTTTTGATTTAAATAAAAAAAATCCGATTTAAATAAAAAAAAAATCGGATTTAAATAAAAAAAATTGATGATATTGATTCTTTTGAAAAAAATTTAAAAAATCAACAACCCTGACACGAAATCAGTCAAGCATTACCAAAATCTGATGCTTCTACATGAGGGAGACTATGACAACATTGCATCTATACTGTTTCAAATTCTTGTTTACCAAAATGTTATTGTTTATCATTAAATCTTATTTACATTGCTAACTAAAATGTGTCTATTCTTGTTTTCTGCTCAAAAAGTATGGAATAAAAATAAAAATAACACAAAATATTGTTTATATACTCAGAGATAAAAGTTTAAAAGGAAAAAAAAAATAATCCTCACGTTGCTAATGTAAACAAAGAACTGGTTGGGCTGAGGAAGGGTGCTGGTCAGTGTGAGGCATGGTGATTGGACTGAGGTAAGGAACATCAGTTTGGAAAATTTTAGTTATGAAACCATCAACTTTAAATTTCTACTTTATGATATCATTATACATCAGAGGACATGATTGGCTAATCCTTGAAACAAATTTTACGACAATGACGTCACTGTCCTGTGAATGCTGCATGTTTGGTTTTTTTTCAGTAGTGACATAAGTGGTCCAAAACTAGTGGGTTGACTCAGATCCACACCTGAATCTAGATGTCGATCCAGATCTACATGACATGATGTAAACCTAGACTTAAAATTCTCCTAGAGTTGAGAAGATACCAATTCTCTTTTCTTTTCTTAAAATATATATTAGAAAGCCTGCTATTAATCTTTTTTCCTGATCTGTTACTTTATTTTTTTTAAAAAGAATAAAACAATAAGAATGAAGAAAATGCATGGATCGAATCTAAACGAATGCCCGGTGCATAGAACTGTAGTATCGATCCGCTGTTCCAGTGTAATAAAACACCCCACCATCTTTTGATAAGTAAAAAAAATTCAAAATATAACCCTAAAAACGTGGCTAAGAAGTCCCATATGATTCCCGCCATCATCATCGAAATTTCAGGATAACGATGATGTCACGAAGCCAGTGAGAAACTCATGGCACATGGCACTTAAAACGCCTTAAATTAACGTTTTAAACAGTCAATTCTCTGAAGCAAACAAGGCTTTTCATTCCACGTTCACTGTATTTGTAATATTTATGAGATCTCGAGAGATATTAAACCTTTTGTGACAGAAACCGACAAGCCCAAGATCGCCTCCTAAGCTTTAGAGCAACAGAAGCCGACACTCGGCCCACACCGCTTTACCATTCAGACCGACAGAAACCGACACACCTTTTTTGGTGGGCTGTTATTGGTCAATAAAATAATGTTCGTGATCTAAAAATAGAAAGGAACCTCACAGACGAATCAAATGAGATTTCCGTGATACTTAGGGTGTGTCAGCGCGTGTTTTGAGGCAGCTACACAGCGTGTTGTACGGCGCTTTGGTCAGCGGCATGCGACTGTTCCTTCTGCCTCGTCGATCGCCATTGCGCTCTCGCTGTCTCATTTATTTTTTAACTCGTTTCCTAAAGTCTAAGAAAGTGTGTAATTAGGAATCAGGAATTGATACTGGATTAGATCAAGATCTGGATGACTGGCAAAATGCCAGTAAATCTTATCATGTGCATATTAACCCTCTAGTGTTCGTACTACTGATCGCCCATTGCGGTCCCTGTGCTCCATTTCCTGTAGCCTGAACTGACCTGGCTTGTTTACATTGTTTTGACCCAGCTGCGGTTAGCTGGGGTAGCTTTACAAAAATGCTTATAAAATACCAAAATATCAACCTAAAGATATGAAAATTTGTATTAAAAAAATTAATGTTCTACTGATCCACTGTATTTGTCTCGCAACCAGTCAAAATGAGACGTATGTCGATTTTTTTACCATATGGAGTTTTTGGTATCATGTGATAGCTTATTTCATAGCCTTTTAGGCAGTGAAAAAAGTCTTGAGCTAACTCAATTCTAGCCAGAGATATTGCAGTTTAAAGAGACACATTGGGACCACTCAGCAATGAGCAGAATTCCGAGTAAATCGAGTTTTAATGAACGGTCGTACACATAAATCTACATGCCTACTTCATAAAAAACCCCGATTTTAATCACATAATATGTATAAATCCAGGGTAAGTCTAATACTGTCTTGTTTAGAAATGACTGCATTTTTGATTTCTGCAATAAAAAATTTGATATCTGACCCCCCTCATCACATTCAAAGCCTGATTTCTCCGTTCTAGCCCAGCGACTTACGTCTCATTTCGACTGGCTGCGAGACCTCAGGTCAATGAAAAAGAAGAGTCTTTAACTCATCCCCTCTCCCTCCTTCAACAACTATGTGGGAGGTTACAAGGTCATTGTTTACCAACTCTCTCCCACGTTCCCCATTCCTTCCACCCAAACACTTTCTTTGTAAATTTAATTTGAATTAAAAAAAAAAAAAAAAAGATTCCTCACAATTATCTTGGCTTGTTGTTGTTGTTGTTGTGTTTGGGTTTAATGACATATCAGCACGATTATGGCTTTATTGTGTCAAACACGGTAAGATACGTTTACACGTAAAGAAGAAAGGAGGAAAGAAAGCGGGATAGAAGACAGGCACAAGGAGAGAGAGAGAGAGAGAGAGAGAGAGAAGAAATGGAATGTCGAGGATGGTACTCCATGAGAGACACCCCACCGATGGCAGGCTTACACCGCCTGCAGGTGGGATCAACTTTTCAACCCCTGGCCTCAGCGGGTGATCTTGGCTTGTACATGCATTGCGAAAACAATCGATGGTGGTAATGGAAAGGAACTCTAGTAATGTACTTTAATTGTAAAGAAAATAGATTTAAAAAAAAAAACAAACTAAAACAATATTTTTAAAAGATTTGCTCAGCCCAAGTCTACGCCGGAAGAATTTTAGATCGTCAAAGGCCCTTTCAAGTGTGTAGATTACGAGAGGAGTTCTAGTTTGCTCATCCAATCCAAAAAAAGACTATAAACAACAGACCGATTCTACGTATGTATTCAAGAAGTCAGAAAACTGTTGAATCTTCGATGGAAGGTGAGATGCGAGCCCCAACCATAAACTTTTTCTCTAATGGCAGAGGCTTCGTGTAGATGTACCAAACCCCTCCTCCATCTCAACAGATCCTTTTGGGTCCCCTTCTGTTTCGTCTTTCTTTGAACACAATACACTATATGTTTGACAAGATGTCTTCTAAGCTCTGCACTAACGCGATAGAACCGGAACCTAAGTAGAAAGCTAAAAAAATAATAATAATAATAATAAATATGCATATATTACTACAAAATATAAGGTATCTAAAATTAGTTTTCCATGGGAGGTGGGGGTGTGGGGGGGGGGGGTCGTAATGGTCTTGTTAGGCGTCTGCGGTTGGCAAAAAAACTGATGTCGTAGACGTCGTTGGTTCTAGTCTCGGATCATACGAGGAATCGAAAATTAGAACGTGCATTTTTTTTTTTCAGCAACTTTACGATCCCATGGCTTATTGTTTAAAAAAAGCATGACGTCTAGCCTTCTCAGATAAGAGCAAGTATATCTCAAAGGTCCCGTATAGTTGCGCACTTTAAAGAACAATAGTGTTTTTTTTTTACCACGGTTGTGGACAGCTGAGACAACCATCACTACAGGAGGTTGAAAAGCTTATAAAAACCATAACCATAACGCTTGGCAGTTTTACCATAATTTTATTATACATGTCATGTAGTTAAAAATCTGATAAAGCATAGGAGAGACGCCGCTATCCGCGAATATTTTTCAGTCTCTGCAATTCTTCCCAGCGAGAGGGAATCAGGCACTTGAAGTAGAGGGAATCCTATTTTCTTAGGAGAAAGACTAGATCTGGATCAATACAAATAAAAATAAAAAGTTTCCCAGAGTGATCAGTGGTGAAGGCGAGTGGGTAGCAGCGGTCATTAACCTATCACATAGTTATTGCGCCTAACTCTACCAGCCAATCAAATGTCAGAATTAAATGTCCTAGTCTCAGACCCAAGGCGCGTACATATGTCTGTACAGAAATTCGGATAATATGTTGTTATTATATCAAAAATCATTATCAATATAAATTTTAATATGTTTGTGTTATTAGAATTTTATTAATTTGACGAACCTATTGGTTATCCTAAATATAACATCCCACTATAATTTTCCAGTGTTGAGATTAGCTGTTACTAAAAATATCTCCTTAGTGCATCCCCCCTTGCACTTCTGACCAAAACATGTCAACTTCGTCACGCCGATTTTCTCCCTTATCTTCAAATCACTTCCGTACTGAATGCCATATACGTTGGCTTATGTTTATAGAACATAGTTTAAACTGTTGGATACATTTTAAAGCTGTGAAATAATGCCGAAGAATAAGAATCACAAGAAGCGTGGAGGTATGTATGCTTTTCCTCTCAGTACACATGTTGCGCCATGTTTGGCTTTGTCATGCCACGACTCATACACATGAGATACTACGTGGCTAGCAACACAGCAGGTTAGGTTGACACACGAAACAATCTCAGTCTTATTTTAATTTGTCCCCTGGTGAACAGGTCATAGGTCTATAAGATCTGCGTAACGTCACTGAATCCGACTCCTCTCAATGGGCTCATTTCTTCATCTCTCAAGCCTCCATTGAAAGGAAATTGTTCAGCCTAAATTCTTGCATAATGATGGGAAAGTGGGGAAACAGATGGTTTCATTCACACCGTCACATGACCTTTTTGCATTGATGCTGACAGTAATCATTTTCCTAGTTCACACGAAATAAATCTGATTATTCATAAGATTCATAAGACTCAAAACTACAGGCCCTTAACTTTTAACCTTGGTGGTGGAGCCATGGATATCACTCATGTCATGTCCCTAACTTTTCTAGAGATCTAGATCTAGATAGATCTAGAATCTAGATCTAGACTTAGATCTAGAATCTAGATCTAGATCTACACCTACCTTTGATACTGACTTGCTGATACTGTAGGAAAATTTCTGTCCATGTCCCATCTTATAGGCCTACATATTTCAGCACTGAAAATTCCCCCAATCTTTGTGTTATCAATGAGAAATCATTCATCTGTGACCTACATGAAGTTTAATTGTAACAATTCTGTTGTCTCAACAGGAGGTAGGAATCCTGAGGGTTTCACATTGCCTCTGCCTCGTCCTAGAAATGATGAAGATGATGATAGTGTAACAGATAAATGGAGTACACAGAGTGTCTTGTCAGATGATTCCAGCTGGCCTGGTTCAGGTGTGTTAATTTAGATCAAGGTTAGGCATAAATCCTGGTTATTTTATAAAGAGTGATTTTTAAAAAAACCACACACTTTACAATTCAATCAGTGTGTGCCTCAGATGAAAAATTTACTTGCCGTCTGAAATGAAATTCAGAGGGTGTATGAAAAGGCTTTTTTTTTTTTTTTTGCTGTCCTTATTCATTCTGTAATATAGTAGAATTTATTCACGCTAACTCTATCAATGGAAGCAATCCTTTATGCAGATTAAAGAGACTCTAGCGGGATCTGCTTATCAGAATTGGAAAGCGCTGCAGTTAAAAACTCTCACCAGTTTATATTTGTAAGTAGGCATTTCATTATACACTGTTCGAGAAAGCAATCTTGCTTTGAAGATGTTCTAATATTTCCATCACTGCATCCACACTCAGATCCTGTTGCCAATGGAGAGGAAGATTCTGAAGGGACAACAGAGCAAGAAAATTTTGAAGATAAATTCTCAGAATGTTTGGATGGGCTTGCGCTCAAGAGGTATGATGAGAAGGAAAAGTTATATTTGTGCTTTTTGTGTTGCTCAATAGATTTATTTGCATCTATGGAATATTTTTTTTTTCTTAATCTTGAAAGAAAAGGTGTCAGAAAGAATTAACATCAATTTACTAGAAGGTAGACGAAATCTGTTTTAGAGCAAATGATTTCTTTGATATTATTATGTAATTATAATGTTTTTGAAAACATTTATTTATGAATGCCACAGTTGAGTTCAAGAGTAATCAGTGTTACATTTGTCTTTACAGTGCCAAATCTCGAGTGACAGCATTACAAGGTGTCCAAAAAGCATTGCAGAAAAAATATGTGGCTGAGTATCTGCTTGACAGGTGAGAATAGTGAATTCTCATTTTATTCTTCATTTTTTATATTTTCATTTGGAAATAACTGGGGACAATCTGGTTTGTTAAAATAGGATTACATTTGTCCTTAATTCTTTCGTGACCAATGTGAGGAACGCTTTGCAACATTTTATGTTGCCCTTGTGACTTTCATTGATCATATTACTCTTGTAACGATAGTTAGAAACTCCATTTTCTTTGCCTTTCCCCACTCACCCTTGTCTTCAGTAGATCAACTCGATCATTGTTTTCAGTTTGAAGTGACATTCCTTATTCTTCAAAAACTCAAAAAGTTATCAACCGATTTCTGCCAAACTCAGTATGTAACAAAACAAATGGGGACTGTGGTAAGAGACGTTTCCCAGGGCATTTTGCGGGAAATGGGTTGATGTGAAAAAATTATAAAGTTGACCCCGCAAGGATGCGGGAAACGTCTCGATTGACCAGACCGTCCAGCATATGTTTGCAGGAAACAGTCAGTGTTTTAAAATGATTTGCCATACAAATCTTACACGATGACAGTGAAGTGGAAGTAGGCCTAAGGAAGAGTTTTACTTTTGTCTTGGCTGATCGGACTGTTGCTCTCTGGCTACCTGAAAATTGAGATCAAAGTTCTTACTACTTAATTCCTCACACCTGACAACATGCAGTCAAATGGTCGCATAAGAGTTTTTAATTGAAAATCAGCACCTCAGAGTAATCTATTGAGAATAAATAATAATGTGCCCATGTTCTTAGAAAGAATAGTGTAAGATGGCAGCTGTTTGCAATCTAGATTTAGATCTAGATCATGAAAATAGATCTAGATCTGGGTCTTGTTTAGTTATGCTCGATGATTATGATGACGGCACTGCCAGTGGGATCTTTTTAATTCTTGGAATTTCTGCTAGTTGTAAATTGCATTTAATTCTATCGTCCCATCCTATGATCTTGTGAAAATTTGCAAACTTCTCTCAAAGCAGTGAAAATTTCCAGCATGAAAACCCTAGATTTTTAAAGTGTCCTACATCACTTGACAGCGCCAGACTGGCAGGCAGTTTCAGCAGAATTTGTCGACTTTTTTTGTGAAAACAGTTTGACATCCCTGCTATTACTATTCAGATCATTTTTAAAATAAATGGCCAAACCATACTTTAACAGAAACTTGCAAGGTTCTTTCATCACAGTACTAGAAGAGAAGGTTGGAGATGTTGAATATTATGTAACTGTTAAACACCCAACTGACTCTGATAAAATATGGTGGCGCAAAATTTTCCAACCTTGTCACGAAAACAGTGCGACAGCTTTGTAAATATGTAGACGACTTTCTTCAGGAAACAGCATGTAATAAAAAACAAATTGATTCTGTATAGTGAAGGAATTAAATAGAAGTTTCTGATCATTGAAATATTTGTATTGCAGTTAGCTAATCATTCTATAAACATAGCTTGTGTAGTTATTAAACTGACTTTTCATATCTTTGGATGATCTACACAGAAAGGAGACAGTTACAGATGGTGTGTTGAAGTGTTTGCGGAAGGGAAAAGGAGAGGAGCAGATTGTGGCTGCCGAATGCCTCAGCCTGATTGCCACCCAGCTGGGCACAGAAGTGGAAAGCATGTTCACTGTTGCCCACCCCCTCCTCACCACCCTTCTGACAGACAATTCCACACACTATAAAGCTCGCGGTGCTTGTGCCTGGGCCCTTGCCACATGCTGCCTTCTGTGTTGTGAAGATATGGAGGTGAGTGTGGGAAACATTGACATTGCTCTATGATAATGGCATCGCTGAAATGCCATTGATATTTCACAGTGTTCCTAAACAAATTCAGTCATGTTTCAAAGTCTTTGGTCCTTATATCTTATTATGGCTGGAAAAGACATAAGGCAAGAGAAATATACTAATTATAACACAGTCATCATGACAGAACTTAGCAAATGATTAGTACTGTATCATTTTTTCCCTTCACTCGGAACATGCTAAATAGGACTTGGATTGATATCATAGACCTGTAATGACATGAATTGTGGGAAACAGCTAGAGTGTTACACTGTTGCTGTCACATTTTCTTCCAAAGCCATCTTGCTTGACATTGTGATGCTGCTGCAAATCAAGATATAAAAAAACATGATGATTTGTGTGATATATGAAAGATCAATGCTAAGAATACTTTTTGTCAGAAAATTGAACTACATGGTCTTGTAAAGATCTTGCCAAATTGTGTGTACAGCCCTTGAAAATACCTGTACTGTAAAATATAACATCAGTGTCATTTCTGTTGTCAGTACAACTTAAGCTGTATTTTTCACTTTCCATCTCATAACTTGTCGTCTGAGTCAAAAACTCCTGTACAGACCAAATCAGCAAGGAGGACTTACAGAAGTTTTTGACTCAGACGATGGGCTAGACCTGTCAGAACAAATCTAAATCTCCTGTCACAAAAGTTAATGACAGTTATTTATAAATACCATTACATACAGAATCAAGTGGGTCGGAAACAGTGGCTTATTATTATTGGATGCAATATGCCTGTACATTGTATATGCCTATGGGCACCTGGCCCAGTGAATTAGTTGACAACAGCATGTTTGTAGTATACTAGAAGAGAATCCACAAGCTACGTGGGAAATTGTTAAAATAATATAGTCCTGCAACTTTAAGTGTATGGCAAGTGCGTGCACCTCACTATTGATATTTTGGTTTGTTAAAATGAATGTTACTGGAAAGAAAATGAAAGTGTCATGCTATTGACGTACAGTTCAGGACAAGTACCCTTGCGAGTATTATTATTCAATTATTATAGCACTTTTGGAATAACTTCGAAGATTTGTAAGCTTTTTTCAGATTTATACATATAGAAACACTGGTTCATATCAACAGTATTGTGTGCCAAATTTCATATTGATCCATTCAGCAGTTTTTGAGTCTATAAGCCTTTTGTAGGTCTTGTTGCAGACTTTTAGCATAGATTAATGTTTGCTGTATTTTGTTGACAGAAAACAAAGTCTGTATCCAACACCCTGGAAGACATCTTCAAACTTGGCTATGGTAAAGGAGAGAACTCACCCAGTGTCTCCCCGGAGCTGAGCTGGTTGATCAGTCAGGCTTTGGGCGCCTGGTGTTTGTTGTTGACTGTTGCCCCGCAGTACGAGGTACAGTCACACATCAACCAGTAAGTCCCGCTGCTTCTTTTGCATTCATTCACAGACTCTTAACCTATTTCTTGGTGCTTACCCAAAAGCTTAATCTGCATCTAAAGTGTTTATAGTCTGGGAAAAGGAGTGGATATGGAGATGAAGTTATAGTTGTGTCTGTAAAGTGGTCATTTTAAAGGAAAATTGATGTGTGGGAAATGGATTATCTGCAACCCAGAAAGCAGTTAATGTCCACTATATTTAATAACAACTTCATATCTTTATGTGTTCTTAAAATAATGAATTAATGTTTAAATAGCTCTGTGTTTTCTTCCCAGACATATTTTCCCAGTTCTCACCGCAGAATTTTTTGTTGTTGTGATCTTATTAAATTTATTCGGTCAAATTTTGAAAACTTTAATCAATTTTTCCATGAAGACCTTTACAATGAAAAGATCAGTGATTGTCCATTTTTAGTTCATGTGGAATGAAGCGTTTTGAATTGCAGCTGTTGGAATTTGAAGCAGCAGTAATATGATTCCTTTTTTTTTTTTTTAAAAATCTCCATTCAGCCATTTGACACCATTGCAAGATCTCTTGAAGAACTCGGACGTGGATCTACGTATGACAGCTGGTGAAGCCATTGCCTTGCTCTATGAATTGGCCAGAGAGTTTGATGAGGTGAGCAGTTTTTGTAAGAAAGCTGGTCTTATTTTAAAGAATTGAATTAGATCTGATTGATTGTAGATGGTTGATTCTAGGGAATTTTGATGAAGTTAACTCTGTGGTTGTATTGCAGTTTTTGTAGTTACAGGTGAGAATATTGCCATTTACAGGGATGTCAAATTTCCTACTTTAGTAGGATTTCCTACTTTTTGGCTATCAGTAATTTCTCTGTTGGCCCCAAATCTGGTATTATTTACCATTTACGTACTTCAGTTTTACATGTTGCATAAGAATATGTCAGGAACTTTTCCTACTTTTTCATGTAGACAGATAGACATCTCTGGTAATAAAAAATTATCAAGAATGTAGATCTATACCTTGTGAATAGCTGTTGAAATTTTGAAGACATTTGATGCGGGCGGAGATAAAAAGCTTATTCATGGGGGATTCTATAATGACGAGGTAGACTTTCTGTGCTGGTTTATCTGAAGTTGGGCAGCTAACAATTTAGTCGCCAGTTGTATAATGAAGAACATTGTAAAATCATATGCATCATTAACTTTCACATCTGCATGAGAATAAAAATAGGAGGATTGCTTTTATGGAGATGGCCAGACTTACAGTCGAGTCCGCTTAAATCAAATTTGCCGGGGCCATCCTCATAGATTCATGAGAATTTGTCTTCAAGTTTTTTGACAAAGGAAACAACTCCCAAATTAACTATGAGGAAAAAAAAAAAGTTGAAGAGGCTGCTGCTTTCTCCACACATTCCCGGTGTTTTAATATCGTCAAGTGTATTTCGGGGAATGCCATACTTATCATCTATGGCCTTCTTGGACATCACAATTCTGTCTACTTCGTGCAACATTTTCATTTTCAACTCAGTGGAAAGAGCCATCTTATTTCTCTTCAGTGAGTTAGAGGAAGCCATTACATAGATCTAGTCTATAAAATAAAGCTAGTCAACCACAGGCGAAAGAGCACGATGTTAAATACTGACTAGAGCTATACCGCTCCGCAGTGATTGTAACACAGGCACTAAACACAACGGGTTGTTTACAAATGAAGTATCATAATACTATTAATAGTACTGTACATACATGTGTTTGACTGTGTCTAACTGTATAGCAGTATAAGGCTCTGCGAGGATGCTTGATTATCAATCGAATCGCTGCTCCTCGTACACTGCCTCTGTTTCATTTTTGTTCGAATTATCAGAAATTCGCATTATCAGAGTTCGGTTTGAGTGGACTCGACGATTATTACGTGAGATAGGAAGGCATTTGATGGGATACATTGGGAGTAATAGGAATTAGTGGATATGAGAAAAATGCTTCCTTTGTTCACCCTTCAAGAGCCAAGATATTCCAAAAAGAGGATAACTTTTCCAGATCACGCTACATAAATTTTTAAACAGCACAGTGTTCTGTGGTCCTTGTTCGCAAGAAAAGCAAGCTGTGTCATTGTCTTTGATTCTGTAGCAGAAACCTTTCTAAAAGTGAATTGTACAAGTTTTAATGTTAGTTTTTATACAGTGAAACTCGGATATTAAGAAATTGAAAGGACCAGGATTTTTATTTCTTAATATCGGAATTTGTTTAATGTCCGACACAGACCATAAAACAATGGAGACTACCCATACATTTATTTCCCCTGATAAGCGGCCCCTTACAAAGCCTGCACATGGGTTTTGCATAGAAAAATGTTTAAGAAGAACATTTTTCTTTTGAAACAATGTACTATTGGAACTGGTAAGCTACTGAACGATACATTTTACTCTGCGGTGAAAGTTATGTGCTGCATTATGCAGCAATAAACATGGTTTAATTGATGGCCACTCCTAGACCATTGTGTTAGATCTAGATCTGTGGTATCGTAGAACGTTCCTTAACACGGTAAAGATTACTTTTTGTCTCTCCCAAACCACACAACCTGCCCAAACCGCTTTACTTTCACCTGCGTGGACAAAGAAACACCGTCCCTACCCCAGATTGTTCTTACCTGGGCCTAGCCTATTGAATAATTATCATGCAAACTTTGTCATGCCTTTAAGTTAACCATTGTGTAATCAGGGGCAGCGGACATTGTTAGGAATTGAAGAAACAAACAGCTGGTCCAGCGCTCAGTTTTACCATCTTCGGCATGCCGCCACTTGTCACTCCCAGATCTTTGTCTTCGCGTGTTACAATTTGGCAGAACATTCCTTAACACCATAATACTTAATGATTACTCTTCGTCTCCCCCAGCTGACACACCCTGCCTAAACAACTTTAATTTCACCTGCGTCCCCACCCCAGGTTGACTTACCAGGGCCCTAGCCTATCTGCATATGTATCACGCATACGTTGTCTCGCCTTTAGCCACAAGGATGTAATCGGCGCAGGCAGGCATTGTTAAGAGTGGCTGAGCAAATGAAAAGCTGGTCAGGTGTGCAGTGTTTTGCGTAACCATCTTCGGCACGCCACCATGTAGTGTTACTGGTCACTTTCAGGGAGAATTATATCTCTATAAGTGAGATCGGGCGGGTAGGTGTTTTGCAAATTCCGAGATTTTATTAGAAGAAAGAATACAGAAATAAAGTGGGACTGCAGATTCTTTTCTTTATAAACAAGATTTCGCAACATCTGATTTTTTAATATCCGAGTTCCACTGTATTTAGCATTGAAGTTTTGTTGTTTTTTTTTTATCTTCCCGCAGAGGTTGTCAAATTTTTCTTGTTAGATTGACATCACCCATCATTCAGTAGGTTGGAAAATTAAAGAGAACTTATGTTTTGCTGACCATTGTCTAGAGAAACTTTTTCCTTTTTCTGTTGTCTAAATTATATTAAGGCAGGGATTATTATATGGAAGAATTCAGTTGGTTTGAGAGTTGGAGATGTGTGGTGTATAGGTTTATGAGATTTGTTGCACACTGCATCAGCCATTTTCTGTATGAAGTAAAACACGTGGGTTCAGATTGTACATATGTATGTTTGTAAATAATGTCGTTCTCTCTTTATAGATAGAAAAGAAAATCTATTGTAATTTTTTTTCACCGTTTGCTCATTTGTTTGATAGGTCTCCTCCAAGAAGAAGCCCACCACGTAGACGATCCAGGTCACCAGCTGGGCGCAGGCGGCACAGCAGATCAAGTTCCAGTTCATCAAGATAGTGACTTGGTATTGACCAGATCAAGTCATTTCACCATGATACAGCCATCAACATTGGTTTTTCCTTCCCTCATCATGTTTCATGAATCCGTACATTGCAAAACTATAGTTTTTACACCACTCAACAAAATGACATAACATTGCAACTATTACAAGTCTTGCACTATTACAAGTCTTGCACACTGCAAAAATTTCTGATAAAGGATCAATTTTAAGAAAGGTTGAGCTGTTTACAAACAGTTGTATTTTTTATGAATGTTATTTGTATCTTTCTGATTTGAATTGCTTTGTCATGTGGATTTTCATGCAAGATTGAGAAATAAATGTTATGTGTTTACCTAAATAAACAGTGTTTCATTTTTTCATGTCTTGATTGAACTTGTGACTGCAACAGGCATACTAGATTCTATATTCAAAATGAAATTATTAATTCTGAACTGTCAGGCAAGCCAGACTATATTTCTGAAGTTACAACATAATGTAGAATTACTAGAATTTTATGTAAAATTTGAAAACCTTAATAAGTGTACAAATTTTATGAGAAGTAGCATTTTCTTGAGTGATACAAGTAACGTGTCGTTTCAAATACATTTGTGGATACTGAACTTGCATAACCTTGTCATACTATACTGATGTAATATCAGATCCCCCCCCCCCCCCATTTACTACATAAGTGTGCAAGAATTTGTGTATTTTTTTAATAATGAGTCATGAGACAATGACATGCTGGTCAATTTTTGAGATACAGAGTTATTGGTTTCACATTAAAGCTCTTTCTGCTTGTAAAAAAAATCTCAGTCCTATTTTGAGTAGAAGTCTTGATGTTGGCAAGTAAAGATGGTATGGATGACTAACTGTCTCAGCTGAATTTAGTGAGGAAAATGGCATACTAGCTGTTTCTTTATTTTATTGAAAATTATTTTTATTAATTTTAAATTTGATCTTTTCACTCAGTCACCAAAAAAAAAGAAAAAATGTTTTTTACTCAAAATATTTTCAAGAAAATTAGTTCTAACTCAGAAATACATTTTTAAATGGATATATTATATATAGGTTTTGTGCAAAAAGAACAATTTGCGCCAAAAATTCACTCACTGGTGAAAAATTCATGTTTTTTTTTTAGTGGCCTTAGTTTGACAAATGCCTGATGCCTGGCATCTTAAATTTCCATTTTTTTTTTTTTCCTTCACTCTACATGCATTATTTGTCAGTTTTCAACTGACCAGAAGGTCAGAGTAAAGAATATGGGTGCAGTTATAATAAGTTATCATGCCTGGAACTGGTAAAACATGATAATGAAGGAACATTCATAAAAAATGCAACCTCAAAGTTGATAATCAGAGGAGAAACACCAACTTTTGATTCATAATGACATTTTTAATCTGCAGAATGAAAATGATAACGACAGATGAAAATGAAGAGCTGCCCACAAACATACCCACCAACATTTAACATTCTAGAGGGACCTAGCTTACTCACTTCCCAATGAAGATAGCAGGTTTATAAATAAATATTCACATAATATACACAGAATAAACATAACTGAAATTAATAAGATTTAAGAATAAATATAGCATGTGGCCAAGTTCTTATGTACAATAAACAATCAAGACCGATAACTTAACAGCATGGCAAACATACGATGCATTCAACATAAATTACAATGGACTCGCTCTCAATCTCAGACAGCGATCAAGGCTTCATTTGTTTAATATTGTGAGTTGTCACATGACAGTTGATGGAGAAACCCTTCCCCTTTGGACTACACTCAAAATCATGGACTACACTGCACTCCTTTGCTAACATTGTAGAATGCACTGCACTCCTTTGCTGGCATTGTGGCTACACTGCGCTGTTAACATTGTGAAATAAATTGCACTCCTTTGTAAATACTCGGGAATATATTGCACTGTAAACATTTCAGTCAACATGGGTCGTTACCATGCAACAGAGTGTAACAACAGTGTCATACAAGGCAACGCAAGATTACCTGGTTTTCATTTCAGTTCATCTTGATTGAAAAGACCAGTTATACTGTCCCTTTATTTCCAATACCACATGGCCCAACCTCTTGTCTTGTGGAGATCCAGAACGAGTCCATTTTGGTCTGTATTTTTTATACTAAAAAAAAAAATTCATTGAAGCTTCAAAGCTGTTTGAAAACTTTCAAATAAAAAGAGGGAAAACAAAACAAAACACGAGGAGTAACAAACTAAAGAGAAAATAAAATGTGAAACAAATCAAAACTAAATTTCTGCCTTCTGTTTTTTAATATTCATATTCAAGCTCAAGATATAGCCTGGAACTTTTCATTCATCTTTTCTTGCTTAAAATATAACAGAACTGGCTTATTTTCTCTAGTTAGTAAAGGCAAAAGCTAACTGCTTTTCTTCACTGGAAGATCTCTAATTATCTCCCTCCAGCATACCTATCAATGAGCCACTTCTTTTCATCCTGCTAGACTGCTTCCCTTTGCCAAGTATAAGAGATATCTTTATTATAACAGGGACATTGGAAAGATGGCAAAAAAACAACAAACATACACCTTTTGTCTTGTTATCTGACATATGTGGAGTGAAAAATTTAACGAGAATTGTTTCTTCTACAGAATTTTCTTTTATTTGTGTTTCAAATAACACGACAAAAAGTGACCTTTTCCTTCTTTTCAATACTTGTATTATATAATTACCTCTTGTACTAGGCAAAGGAAGTAAATTGGTTGATGATCAAAGTGGCTCACTACACATACAAGTTTGTGGCACAGAAAACCCACTTGTTCTCATTCATACTTATCACAAAAAAAAAAGCATCATTGCCCAATGCTCTCACACGGCTGGATCAAATACTGTCGCCCCTCAAGGCCATAGACACCAAGTTCTTCCTCACAACACAAATTGGTTTAATCTTTAAAAAGGGATGAATATCTGTGATAGTCAAGACTGGTGATGAATGATAGTGATGGATGTGCAAATTGAGATGAAGAGGTGTAAGGTCACAATCGTTTTAATGTCTTCTTTTTGTCTCTTTTCTTTTTATCGAGTACTTTTTTATCTCCTGCATGTTTCTTGGCAAGTGGCCCTTCTGTAGACTTATCCTCCGTGGAACAGTTATCTTCTGTAGCCCTGAAATTGTGGAAAGAGAAAGAATGAATAAAACAACTTTAAAATTAATTTGTATGACTAGACGGTAAGTTGGGCTTGCAAGGCACCAACAAACACTGATTTATCACAAGAGTGATTGTTTTTTAACCAGCCCCATTTCTTTCCTTTGCCACTCATAAGGCATATCAAACATCTCTTGTAGAGAAGGTAAGAACAATTCATAGTGTAAAGGAAAACATCTCTTTTTCACTTTTTTTTTTTTGATCAGATAACTTCTAGGTGTGTAGGTAAACTTTCAAATTTACAATCTGTGTGATTTTTGAGCGACAATCATGAACCTCAAGGCAAATCGCAAATACCTGAATCCTAAAAAAAACGTGTCCAAAGGTGATAAGTCAATATTTTGGGTCATTTTGAGTTTTGATGGAATATGACAGTTTAGTTGAATGTTTTTTTTAAGGCTTAGCCTTTGAAAATATCACTCAATATAGTATCTTGATCATTAAAGGTCAGGGGGGCTGGTGTAGATCTAACAAAATCTGTTTATGTCCAAGTGGACTGTAAAATATGCCCATATTGCCCAGTTCTCTGCAGATCTCGATTACATCATTCACTCTGATATAAGCATGCCAAATTTCATTAATAAAGGTCCTCATGCTGAACGTGCCTTCAAAAAAATTTTCTCAAGTTTATTGGAAGTGGCAGCCATTTTCGATATCATGTAACATTGCGATGGCTGAAGAGATTTGGTTGATGTTAATAGTTAATATCAAATTAATGATGAAATGTGGCACATTCTACTGTTGTATAAAAGTAATAATAATACAGTTAAAGGCTGAAACATCTGATAAAAGAACCCACTCTTCCTCTGAAGACTGTCGCCTGTCTCGCTCCACTCGAGGAGTTTTCCTACCACCAACATGCAACTTGCGTTGAGATTTATTGAGAAGAATGATACGACTGGTCAAAAACAATTCCCATTCTGTTACGCTTGGCAAGAACCAAGAAATCAAACACAACTGGATCATTCGTAATAAAGAAATAGACATGGATCCAACTTATTTGCTTTGGTTGCTCCCTTATCATCATATAGAGCTATGAAGACACTGCTGGAGTTACTTCTACACCAGCTCTATCTATTTCACTCTGTGCAAGGGCCTATGTCAATTTATCTTCTAAAAATCCAAATAAAAAGTGAAAAGCAGTTTAGTGGTAAAATTTAATAATTATCAAAAATCATGTGAAAATTC
>JBCAUA010452561.1:0-17550 GCA_038406235.1 Peronia verruculata | reverse complement strand
CTATCTATCTATCTATCTATCTATCTATCTATCTGTCTGTCTGTCTGTCTGTCTGTCTGTCTGTCTGTCTATCTATCATCTATCTATCTGTCTGTCTGTCTTTCTTTCTTTCTTCCCTGCTTTCTTTCTGTCTATCTATCCATTGCCTGTCTGTCTGCTTATCAGCCGTTTCATCTGTCAGTCTGTTCAACTGTGTGCCTGTCAAATTATTGTTGTTGTACTTTTCACCATTCCTGCCCTATCATGTTGACGTATTTGGCCAGTCCTAGACCACTGACCAACTCTACCACAGATTCTCTTTGAAGGATCAGAGTGGAACATTTATTTTGAATTTTTATGCTCCGGTTACCACAGTCTTATGTCACGTCTCTATTAGGTATAAGCTTACATCCAGACAAACCGAGTTGTTGTTTTTCTTTTACTGAACATGCGAGACATTGGCAAAACTCCAATGGCGTTTTATTTTAGAAGGACGTGATTGTATTTGATGGAAATCGAATGATTACGATCAACTTAATTGGAAAACCAGCTTCAACTGATTGTCTGGAACTATACCGTACTTAGTGAATGAGCAAGACACTTAGATCACTTTGAAGAGATCTGAACAAGTAGTGGCAGCAAAAGGCGTTAAAACGATTATCGACTCACTTAACACTGCTGCATGATCAAAATTGGATATACTTTCTTTTAAGATACAGCACCAGTTCTGCTCCGCCGCGTCTCAAACAACATAACAATATCATCGACGTAAGGACCTTTTTGACCCCGGATTGATTTACGTGCCACTATAAACCGTTTTGCTTACCGACCTCAGTTTAATGGCGAAACTCGAGCCACTGCTGTTTGAAGGGAGATGAGATATGGCCCACAATGTATTCAACACAGGAAAGAAAAATGACCTAAGTTCAGTGCGCCATATCTCCCAGCATAAAAGTTTGAGGAGCCGTCAGTCACGAATCTCCCTTAACCCAGCTAACTCGTACCTATTACTTGGGTTACATATTCAATGCCCAATTCCTGTTGTTGACCTGCGTTTGATTGGTCAGTTTCATATTGAGAGAACAATAGGAAGTCCGGCATAGTGGAATTCAGGACTAAAGGTCGAAGCCGCTGCCACTTTATGTCACTGAGCCTTTGATTAATACAGTGTAGTCCTCTTAGAGAACCAACTCGTTGAGAGTAAATTCTTACGTGAAGTCAATATATATTTGTATGGATTAGCGTCAACCTTGTTTGAGGTCAGCTTTTTTTTTTTTGTTATTTATGTTATCCGGAAAGATTGACTTTAACTAGACTTGACTGTATATGTTTGAGGTTTTCAAAATACGCATTTTTTTTTTTTTTTTAAATTTGAGAGCGGGGAGAGGGAGGCTGTGCTGTGGCTGTTTGAGAATCGGGTAATTGGTTGATGAATGTCAAGTGTCAGTTAGCCATGTGGCAGGTCAAAATAGTGCTGTGGTCTGCCGTTCGCTTTGTGATGGTACCTCACCCCAAAATACCTATCATTATAGGAATTAACCTTCTGGTGACAGGAGGCCTCGGGATAATATTTGCAGGCAGCAAATTATAGGCTGTCAGTGGATGAGTGTCTGCTCAGGTATCGTCGCTCGCCGTTCGGGGCGGAACCACTGGTATGGTTTGTATTGGAGAATTTGGCAACAAGGTCCTTAACTAGATTAGTTAAAGGGCAGGAGGGGAGATAATTTAATAGCTGAGAATTATTCGGCTTAAGCCCTTTGGCCATGTGTTTGACTGCGTGACTGACTTGAAAAATATGATAGGGCCCCATGGATTTTTGAACAAATATACTGTTTCCCCCCCCACAATAATCATGCCAGTTACCATTAGTCATTTTGGACTTAATTTCAGGTTCAAGAGTAGGAATAATCGTCGAAAATTTTCCTCTGCATGAGAGATACTCTAGACCTGTATTTTGGCGGTGAACAGAAAAGGTGAAGTATATCAGCATCTTTTTCCTATAGATCTATACAATGAGAATCGACAAGGTTACATTTCAAAGTGGATGTCAAAGAGGAGAGGAAGAATGCAACATGAAGGTCAGCTGCAAGGATTTTCGTTTAATTTTTCGGTAAACTTCAAGATCGTTATTGTCGGACACTTTCTTGCTTTAATTTTGCTTTACTGGTTGGGGGAAAAAATGTCTTGAAATCGGATTGTGTTATTGCAGCCTTCAATATTCTTGGCATTTGTTTACCTTTTAAGAAAACAGGCACTTCATATTCTTTATATACATGTAGTAATATTCTTATTTACTGAAACTATCTATCGGCTCTGAGTTCGTATACCTTCAATAACTTCTGTCCTCCTCTGAGTACAGTCTGTGATTGGCCGATTACTATCTCTTAATATCCTGTTATATTTTGCAGCTATATGTTTTACTCCGGATGATGATCAGACATCAGAATTTATTAGATTATGCAGCTGGGCCTCAATTAGCGCTTGTCTATATTATTATGAGCTGTGTGAAAATTTGTTATGGAAAAACATGTTATAGAGAGGTTCATTTTTTCAAAAACATCTGTTCTATATCTAGTTTGATGTGCTTGTATGTGTGTGAAAACTATGTAAGATAGGCGGAGATGGAAGGGGACTGAGGTAGGTGAGAGAATGAAAGACGTCATCTTGGCGGGATTGATATAAAATTAATGCAGCGCTCTAGGCAGCAACATTGTCGTGGACTGCAATCACGAGTACGAACACACTTACTGAGGCTGTGGTGAGACCACTAGATTTTCTATCTAGTCCTGTGCCAAACCTCAACTTCAGACCAGAGCCAGGGAAGATCCACGGACATGGAATGGGTCGTATCATTGATACCCCTGACCTCCTTTAGAATTACACTCTGCATCCACCTCGCATCGCCTGATGACGGATTTCCAGCTTGGTGCACTGACATCTGTTTATTAACTTAGTATGCAATTCTTTTGAAATGGATAGTGACAAATCATTTCCAGTGTGTGAATGGAAGACAGGTATATTTCAATAGAGCCCGTCTGTCCTGATAACAATAACAAAGACGTAAAGGCACATGGGCGCAACTGTTCAGCTGATAATACACATACATAGTAAAACAAAACACAAAATCGATATCACTGTGGCTTTCTAGTTTTGCTAATATCTATACTTGTAAAGGCATTCTATTTTTAGCTTTTTTGCAATGAATTTACTGATACATGTAATATAATGAGGATTATCACCTGTTATTACTATCGCCCACTGTGCTTTATTTTACTTTATTTTTTATTTCTTGTATGACGAATGCCTTTTCTGCCCCGAAAGAAGGAAAGATGGAATGGGCGAACGGAAATCGGGACAGGTCATTGACTTCTTTCTCCTGTCAAAATACTAGGTTTGTTGATCTTCACAACTTAAAAAGGAGGTCTAATTATTGCTCCCTTGTTTTGTTCCCGGCTGTATATGAGGCCACTGTTTACCCTAGAAAAGAAAGAGAAGCCCAGTCCCGGTAACATCTTAGTCCAAACATGAAAAAGAAGCAGGGACAAGCACACACATCAAAGAATGTCCTCTCCCTCCTCGGCGACTGTCATCTCTGTCCACCGTTCATTGTTACTGCCCTTGTAGGAAAGTCGTTGCCACAAAGCCGTACAAGCTTCTTCTTCAAAGAGATAATTGCCACTCTCTCTGGCCACAGACGTTAGCTGACAGGGCTATATCATCGGTGTTTCATCTAGTCGTCCTCATTATTGTCGTCATTGTATTCTTACTTTTGTTGTTACTTGTGGTAGTGTTGCTGTTGTGATTGCCATTGTAGTTTGAGTAAGACATCATGGTGAATTACACACTAGTATAGCAGGCCCGGTCCTGGCGTTTGTCCTTGTAACGGTTTAAAAAAAAAAGTGACCTGGAAATCGTGTCATGGATATTCCCATTTTTGTCAGATTAATGTTTCGTGTTATTGATCTCTTCTTGGCATTTTGATTTTTGGAAAACTGAGCTTTCCACCCAGACTGAGAGATCCCATGCAAATGTCACATTTGGTGAATTATGGCAGTCACGTGGGGACATGCTTGCTCAGGGGGGAAAAAAAAAAAGCTGAGAAAGAAGAGCTAAAAGCCCAATATTTGTCCATTTTGTCGTAATTATCTATAATCAGTGCTTCGAGTGATTTGTCATACATGTGGGAGTCAGTTCTGACAGGAATTGTCTCATCTCATTCCAAAGTTCTCTCTCTCTCTCTCTCTCTCTCTCTCTCTCTCTCCCTCCCCTCCCCTCCCTCGCGTTTGTTCTTTATTTGTGCTCTTTTTTAGTAGTGTTTTGTTTTAGTGGAACAATTAAATACACAATGAGAGCTAGATAGGCCACCTAAGTGGTCCCGAGATTTGTGTCATATTGACTATATTAGACGATGTCGCAGTTTTTGGTAAGCATCAGGTCAGTTTTATTGACCGTATTGGATGGACTCTTTTAGAAGCAGACCACTCAGAAGGACAGCCTTCGTAAATCATTTCAGTCATGAAAAGCCAGGTTCTTTTTAAAAGCAAACTGAAAATGTGAGGTGATGAACATCTGTTTGCCGTCCGAGAATCCTTAGCTTCCTCACTGCCTTATCATTTTTTGGCTTTACAAGCAAATTGCTCTCAGTCTCAGTTTGCCCTAACAGTGCACTACCATACAAGAAAGGGCTTGTGAATTTACTTACAGTTGGGACACGAATTCCCAAACTCATTCTCCATTAATTGCTTTCCTGTCAAAAGTGAAGTTGAGAGTTGATCCAGAGAATTGAAGTGTTTACAACATCTTCATCAACTTCATAATATTATGTGTTTCTCGGGTAGTGAAGCAGCATAAAAAACAGAAAAATGACATTGTATATGAAATACGGTAAAACTAGTATCGAATAAATAAAGAGTGGGACTGGCCATTGAGATAAGACGCCGTGATCGACTTACGGGTGCGCCATCGGGGGATGGAAGGACACGAAGATTGAAAACCCACATTTTTTTTTAGTGACTCAACGGTCCCCTGGCTTCCTGTGGGTAGGGAATCCCGACGTCTAGCCTTCTCGGATAAGGGCGAATATATTTGGGAGGTCCCGTATGTACGTTTCGCACGTTAGAGAACCTTTGGTAGTTTGAAAATCGATGGAAGGGTAGGTTGAGTGCCGCTGTTCGGGCAAAATTTCCAAATTTCTACCCACAAACATTTCTCATCAAAAATTGGCAACTTTTAAAAAGCCGAGATAATCCTACGTTCTAAGGATTGAAAGGCTTAAGAAAAAAAGAAAACAGAAACAGAAAAAAAAAAATCAATATCGAATAAATACCTTATCATATTGAAAAGACATAGCAAGTGATCCAGAATGAATTATTTTCCTCAGGTCCAAGACAGGGTTATTGTAGCTCAGAGCTCTCAGAGGTTTCATTTACATCTCGTCCTCTTCTTGACACTGAAAATACATCGACATTTTTAATGTTGATTTTGAATATTGTGAATTTTGAATTTTACTGTTCTTTTCTGTCACAGATGCGAAACAGGAACATTAATACAAAGAAACAGAATGAACTAGCATCATACTCAAGCAGTTCATTTTATTTGAATCTCGCCAAATTGAAAATTTTGAAAACTTCAAGATATGCTGAATATATTTTCTACATACTAGATTTTGTTGCTATTTTTGTGTTGTTGCTTCACATATTTCAAATAGATGATGAAAAAATTTTGTTCGTTTTGTTTTGTTTTTCTTTATAATTCTTGCCTTATACCTCTAGTGCACAGCAAAGGAAAAAAAAAAAGTAATCTGCCTGATTGAAAAGGCGCATTGAATCGCTTTATATACAGAGCTTTATGGATATTGTATTCAAAAACCGCCCAGATGTCTGCAGAAATGTTGGAAGTTTGTCAGCTCTCAAAATATGTTGATGAATAAATGGTGTTTGGCACCCGAAGAGGTTTGGTTGAAGCAGTTATTATGATCGATATTGTTATTGTTATTGTTATGCTGTTCTATTTTATTTTGGTTTTATATTTGTTGTACATGTATTTTGTCACAAGAGCTGTTTATCATTTGTTTGGGAGCAACAACTCATGGTATGGCGTATCCACATGTATCTTTATATTCCATCTCTCGGATACTCTGCCCTTTGGTGCGGGGAACAAAATCGCCATGTGATTGTTGGCTTGTAAGAAAAAAACAGGCCACGCCTGATGCTATCAGCTCCAGGGACCCATGTGGCCCACATAATTATGCTCGTACTTGTTTATATTGACAAGCACATTTGTTCACGGGACGACAAGAATAAACAATATATTGTCAGGAAAAAGGCATTGAGGGGGCGGACATTCTGAAACGTCAAACGAAAGTGTATGTGTGCAAAGTGACCTACACTTAGCTCCATGAAAATATGTGTGTACGTTTATTATTAATGGACTGAAGCGGATTAGAGAAGAAAAGATTCATGTTTTTGTAAAGCAAGATGTGGATTTACGTCATTGTCTTCCTCAGTAAGAATCACGTCACATGTCTTTGAGATTTCGTTTGTACAAGACAGTAATCGTAAATTCCTCTCTGATCTTATCTTTATTACGCCTCGCCCGCATTCTTGGCCAATATCTTTCCATCGGCGGTAAGCTACGACCTGGGGACTAAATTACGTTTCAGTGACAACTAGAGACCTTCAGATAATCTTTTCAAAAGCGGGAACCAGTTTTATGACCATTTACTATTGTTTGCAGGATTATAAAAAAATAGAAATGTTTTTCTCTCCCGCGATGCTTTTGTTAGAGAATTTACTTCATAGATGTATATTTTAATATCGCTTTATTTGACAAATGAGAGAGAGAGAAAGAGAAATGCGCTTGGAGCAAGAACATGATATCAAACTGTGTGATCGGTTACTTCATCTAAAGATAAATGTATTTTGCATTGGAAAAGATGCCATTTGTAGTAAGCAGGTCTAGACCAATAGACATTTTGAACGAAAGTGAGAAGCTGCGTAAGCGCCAGAAATTGGCCAGACACAAGCACCTTCAGTGGCAAGTTGTCGCTGATCTACGCTCCTTTCATCTCGTTCTCTTTGAAGGTGGCCATGGCATTTCCAGACTGACTGGAGTTAGGCCTGTGTCGCACGGTCAACATCACTGGCATATTTGAACTCCACGCACTTGTCAAAAGATTCCAGTAGCCACAATAGCTGGCGAGATCGCACGGAAGAGAGATCTGGAAAGATTTCTGTCGCCTTCCTTCTCGGCATATCTGGCATTGTATCTCTCATTGTCCGCATTTGTGATGGTACGTTTTTGTTGCGCTTCTTCTGTCCTCTCTTTAAATGCCCGGTATTTCTTGCTTTTGTGGATTTTATTCTATACCTCCTCCCGTTCTCTCCCATTCTGTTTGTCTTGCACCTGTCTGTCTGGGTCTCAGTAATGATGTCGGTATATTTGTTTGCCATAGCAGCTTCCATCTTTGTTTGCCTTTCTCTTTCCAGCCCGTCTCAATGGCTGTCTATTATTTCTGCTCCAATTTAAGACTGTATACAGAAAAAAAAAAAATCCATGCTCAGGCCATGGATATGCATGCTCTGATCTACAGTTAATCTCTTGACATAAGATAATACAAGAACTTCCTCACTCAGCCCGCCCAGTTCACAGACCTTATGAACATCCAACTGGACGGGACAGGTGTCCCTATTCCCGTGGCCACCATCTCATATGTTTTGTATTCCCCCAGGGTCTCTCTCTCTCTCTCTCTCTCTCTCTTCCCCCCCCCCCCCCCTTTCGGCCAACCCTAGAAAACCATTCCATTCCAGTCTCTTTTCACCGGCAGTGGAGTTTTATTTCTTAGAAGACCATGTTATATCCAGTTCTGTGGCATTGAATAGTGGGTATGAGATTTGTAATTGAGATGTTGGAGCGCTTGACAGTCTAGATCAAATAGCCACATCTCAGTGAAGGAGGAAGGACTCTACTTAATTTTTTTGCTAATATTTTTGTTATTGCAACAAATCATGTCAGACTGCAAATTGGTGCTCATATCTCGACATGGATTGAAAGTTGATATACTGTCTTTTGAGATCAAACTCCAGAAGGACCACGGACATCGTGGTTGGAAATGTGACAATAGCGGTCCACAACTGGTCTTCTGAGCAAACTGTGCCGGACACTGAATCAACAAGAAGTGCTCACGACGCTCCCTTTGTGTTCTCCAGGAGGGCTGAGGGAAGGCGAGTCAACATCCAAATATTGGACATGATTATTGACCCAGGCTACACAACAGCGCAACTAGTGCTCGGACCAGATTAGAGCTGCCCACAGAGCATGTGAGCCAAGTCTTATGAATATCTCATGACAGGTTCATGTGCTCGGCCTTATTGTGATCCTATGGGAACAAAAATGAAAGCTTTCAGAAGGGGAGAAAAACGTGCAAAGGGGAGACATGTCGTTTGGAAGATAAGGTGGAGATTTAACTGATCTCTCTAGCAAGTAGTCTGGCGTTGTTTAGGTAGGTGTGTGTGTGAGAGAGAGTGGGTGGCGGGAAGAGAGAGAAAGAGAAGTCGCTGAATTACATTGTCGAAGGTCCGGCGGTGGCGAGAAAGTAATGCATGTACCTTCAAAAATTGTAGACTGCAGGCAGGCAGGAATCTCTCTTATCTGAGTGGTTCAACTTGCAGCTAGTAGTTTAGTGGTTCAGATATTTTCTGTCGTTAAAGATGGAAATGGGGACAATAAAGAGCTGGACAGGACGAGGTGCAGTGTATAGACATAATAATGTGAATGAGAAATGAATCATATCTCTTGCACGACAATGAAATGAAAAGGCCGGTGATGGCCTTGTCCTGCCTGCTTCTTAATTGTTGTTGTTATTGATGTTGTTTGCAGCTGCTGCTGTTGTTGTTGTTGTGCAAATCGATCCTATCCTTTTGAGTACAGCCTACACGTTGTGCTTCTTATGATGAATTCAAAATCACCCCTGTCTCTTTGCCATGGCATTCATCCCATTCACGGCTGCTCCGCAAAGGGATACAAACTGGCCTATGAAATGTTGTTAATTAACTATCCTTTAAAAAGGGTGCGTTAGAGGCCTCGCGTCTGGATGGCAAAGCCCGATTTGATGTAGACAACAATCAAGCTCATTAGATGAGTCCAGGCGAATGAAATTTGTTTGGCAATGATGCCACAAACCTGACGCTTTGATCTGAATCTAAGGGTTACTTTGCGCAGACCAATTTATACTCACACTGATCACATAATGCCATAGTGTTATGTTATTTTTTTTACCACGGTTGCGGACAGCTGAGATAACCACCACTACAGGAGATTGAAAAGCTTATAAAAACCATAACAATTTATACTCACGTCAAAATGAAATTGAAATGAATAGCTGTAAGTTCATTTTATCGCTTATTTAACTGTATATTCTCATATTGTCCAAAGCCACAATCCATGGTCCTGGTAAATGATACGTCGAGAGTCTGTGGACACAGTCAAGAATCAGTGAGAACATCACGTTCAGCTGAGAAGAAACATTAAATCATTGAACCTAGAATGTTTATGCCTTTAGTCAGATCTGATGCGTTAGAGACGGATATGTTTTAGTATAACAATATTTAGTTTAATATGATGTATACTTGCAGTACAGCTTTTAGCATTTTTATTTTTTTCTAAACATCGTCAGACACATTGCATGAGATTCCTTCTTTATCGATTTGGTGCTTGCTTTTGACCTCATGTCTTCTAATTTGAAAATATAGTTTACGCATATTTTGGGCCAGAGACAAGGCTTACGTATTATGTCTTTAATGCATTAGGGGTGGGGGCGGGATGAGCTAAGTGTTGATAGATGGCAAAGAAAAAAGGTATAGCAAATTGTCCAATCTTATTGTCCTGCATTTCTTTGAAAACCTCCACCAGAAATGCATTTTTTGAAGAGGAACTACCCTTCGTTCTTGTTCTACAAACACTTCACAGTCTTTTGTCAAGATCAGTTCAAGGTTCTCAACTTCACTGGACAAATTTGTCTCGACAATAGCACAGATATGTCCATCACTGCACTGGAGCCGGAATGTCTCTCTACTGACTTCTAAATGCGCTTATGTCCAGTCCTTGACCCTGCTTTCTCACTTTGGCGAGAACGAGAAGGCTGCCCACGGACAGATCTCAGATACTATGTGAGCTGGCACTGTTCCCTTTGAAGCTCAGTTTGCATACATCTACTTCCCTTGATCAGATTAACACTAGCCACCCCCTCTCTTCTCACAAATCCCACCGAACCCTCACTTTTGTTTGCTTTACGACTGCTTGCTTTGATGGATGGGCGGAATGGAAAAAAAAAAAAAAAATGCATGGGTGCTGTGTGAATTGGAAGATGGTAGTCTTTGAAGGTACGGTACATTTACTGTACTTTCAGGAGACTTCTAAAGAAAAAGAAAATCCATTGAGTACTCTGTACACCACTTGACCAACAGAAAGTGTGCATAATTCTATGCACAATAATTGATAGTGTTTGTTTTAATGTGGTGAGAAATTTCTGATTTGGTGTAAGTCTGTCTTTCACTGTTGTCGCAAAATGCAACTGTCTTTTCACTGTCGTTTTGTACTGCTCCCCTCTTATTTGATGTCATAGAATATGCAGTATATTCATCGATTTATATGGCAACGTGGTTTGTCGATAAAGTTGATTCCTATATAAATCCTGCCTCACTCAAAAACTGTTTCCAGGTCATAATTATATTGATTATGGTGTTTATATTATCTTCGTTTAAGGATTAAGATTCCTGACATCAATCTGCTCTAAAGCAGCAAGGATTTTTTGCTCCCATTATTTTTGGGCGAACGTTCTTCTATGTCCTTCATTATGTCTACAGATCGGCAGATTTAGGATCAGATCCACCGTGGATTAAGTGCAGCATCCGGAATATGGCGCAGCTTCAGTTCAATTGAATTTTAAAACCAACTCCGATTAAGGAAATCCCAGATGAAGGCTCCAAACATCATAACAATAAAGTGTGCAAATGGTGGTGGCTCTTTGTCCGGTCCAACTTCTGTACCTTTGGCTGGGGAGTGAGATTTTAAGCTTTTTGGCATGACACCTCGGCGGAGATAATCATCCATCTTCAAACGATTATTCCAGCTCGCAAAGCCTCAGGATGATAATGTCTGCTTCTGTGTTTGATTGTCTGTGTTGTCAAACATTGAGAAATTCGTTTGTCACCCCTCTGCCGCAGACTTCAAAGAAACGTCTTTAAATTTTGTTTATGAACGGCAAGCTTTTGAGCCGCTTTCGATATTCGTCTTGCCAGCCAGATGGTTGGCAGCGTGAGAAGCCACAAGAGTGGCGCCTTTGGTTTTGAATGAGCTTTGTTTAACCTGTAGTTTGATATTATTTTGGCATTAAGCACCAGTTAGTTCAGGGATTTAAAACTTCCGACTTTAGTCAAATTCCGACCTTTAGGTCCTCGCCGACTTTCCTATCTGTAGCCGATCAACTGTCGACTTATACTGAATCCACAAGGCAATCGCGGTTTTATAGTAATTTCCGATACTAACTCCGCACGATGACAGTGAAACCGGAAGTACGAAAGATTATCCTCATCCCTGGGACTTTAGTTCGACGGCTGTTTGAAGATTGAGATAGAAGTTCGTAGTGCTTAATTCCTCACACTCGATAGCATGAGTCGAACGGTCGCGTGAAAGATGTTGATGGAAAATCAGCACATCGGAGTACTGACAACAACAAAATATATATAATGATGTTCCCATGATCTTAGAAAGGCTAGTGTAAGAGGGCAGCTGTTTGCGATCTAGATCCAGAAAATAGATCTAGTCTAGTTATGCTTGATGATTATGATGACGGCTCTGCCTGTGGGATCTTTTCAGTTCTTGGAATTCCCATTTGTTGTATAATTTTATAGTGCCATCCCAGGATGTTGTGAAAACTTGCAAACTTGCAAACAAGATTTTCCGACTTTTTTTTTTTTTTTTTGAAAACAATATGATATCCCTGTCAGATCCATAAGCTTGCCATGTTGTGTCAGTGGTTTGTGACTGTTATTAGTACATGTATTGTGGGTGGATATGATAGATAATCGATTATGTGATTTTATGCTGGTGCTTATTATTGTATAATGGTTGCGTAGCGATGCTTTGGATAGACTCATGATGAATGTATGAATGAGTTCAGGGGTTGATGGATGGGTGAATGTGTTAATGGATGGATAGACGGACAACGAATGAATCAGTTGTTACTTACATGGATGTGCCTGTGTGTTTTAAGCCTTAAGCCTTTCCATACATTACTGAATCAATATGTCAGTGTCGAGGAAGAAGGGATACACATTTTATATTGGGTAGGCAGACCGAGAAGCGTTTAAAAAAAAAAAAAAAACGGGAGAAAAAGGAAGGAGGAAAGCACAGTATAACTGGCTATTCATATAACAAGAAAAGTTGGAGGATCAAGTTTTGTTGCCCTTAGGGGCGGTGTGTAAACAGACCAGTGGTCCGTGAGCGGCTGTACAAATGTGTTTGTGGTCAACAGCTGGCCTGTTGCTTGAGTAACAGACAACAGCTCTGAGGTTCCGGAAATAGTACCCCGCGAGGTCAACACAAATTTGTTGCACAGTAAAACGCCGAAATCTGAACTAGTTTTAAGATAAGATTTAAAATAAGTAAATAAATGAATAGATTAAATGCCACGTTGCCGTTTTTGCATAGAAAGAGTGTATTTCAGACTTTGCATTTTATCACTTTGCGTGTCTTATAATACATGTATATAAAAAGAACTAATCCGGAGTATTACAAACATATTACGAGTAGGCCTATTATGTTGAAGTTTGTTTGTTTGTTTGTTTGTTTTCGTCAGTTCACATCATTGAAGTTTCTTTGAGTGAGCGAAACATACATGAAATTATTATGTCTCATCGGCTGTGAATAAAGAAGAAAAAAGTCCTTTTGAGAACAAATAAAAGTTTATCTCATCTCATACTAATTTACAAGGGCGGACAAAGCTAATGTAGCTGTAGTCACGTTGCTCATAAGAGTCAGAGATGCTAGTTGGTTTGCATATTACGAGTGTATGAAATACACGTAATATTAAAGCTGTTTTTGTTGGACTGTACTATTTACACTTGTTTTAGCTGACCCTTTGTCTTAATGAATAGTATCACACACTGTGGGTTAAATCTGATATCGAGCCAGTGTTTGATAGTCATGAGACTTACCAGTCTGTATGCATTTTAGTTTTTCTGTTTTCTCTTCTTCCTCCCCCCCCCCCCTTCCAAAAAGCCGTTTGGATGTGCATAGGAGAATACTGTGATCCTATATGTAAATCTCAGAGATTTGGGTGGGTGCAATGAATGGTGAGATCCTATATCTATAATGAGCCATCTCTATCCACATGAAATAATAGTACCATAGATACTTTCGCTGAATTGGTGATTTTAAGCACCGGGCTCCTATGAAAATCTAATAATTGAGATGGAATTGATAACGAATTCTAACACTGGTTTTAGAAAACTCTTCAGACTGTTGCTTTGGAATGAAAGCAATGAAGCGAAGAATTTTATTGACCAAATTCAGGCTGAAAATATCGCCGTTCTGTCAGGAAATAATAGCCATTCGTCACGCCATTCTGGCACCTTGAATAGTTAAAAAAACAATCTGGTTCGGCCAACTCACGCCAGATTGTGGCACGAGTAGAGGATGGCCGAGACTTGTGGTTGGCAATAGCCCTCTTACCGTACATGATATAGAGTAGTCTTCAGAATTCTACAGCTTTATCTAGGCCTTTATTTATGCATAGCTCAACGTTCAAATTTTTCGAAATTCCTATACAGCAATGACGTAACTAAAAAGGTTTTGTGGGTAAAAAAATTGCTTTGCATTTTGTTGTGTAAAAAATGCGTTTTTGATTTGTGAGCTGTTAAACTGTGGTTTTCTTGTTGGTTGCCACAGTTGTGCAGTACGTTTACTTAAGTTATAGTATTATACTAATTGTCAGACAGAGCGACATTGCGTGAAGGCAGGAAAATTACGCTTCAGATAAATCTCCTTTGTTCAGCGTTCTGTGCCAATCAAAGAATAATGACACAACATAAATGAAACACAAAGATCATTATAAGCAGTCATACCATTCCAGACAGGCATGTCAAAGTTACGGAATTTACAATAAAGTAAAGATGCATGGAAATTCTGAAGTGTCTAGGTATTGGTCTGTCAGAATAATGTTCACCTGCATTGCCATATGTGATCATCGATTGACTTTGATTTGCTGCATCTTATTGGGTTTTGGTGAACTTCGGTGATGACAATTTCAAGTCTAAGACAGGCGTAGATCAAGACTAAATTGTAATGGATCTGGAAACAATAATTTGAGGTAAAGGAAGTCAAACTGTGTCACTTAATTTCTTTTTTTTTTTTTTTTCTTTCTCCCCCCCCCCCCCCCTTCTTTTTTTTTTTTTTTAAAGACATGCAAACCACGTAACAGTTACTGATTATTATCAGTTCAGGCTAACCTGATGGATGAGATCTAAGGTGGTCCTCTGTGACCGTTGTTACATTTGGATGATAAAATGAAATAATTATTTTGTGTGCATAAACCACTATCGCCGGTGTATAATGCTGGGTATTGGTACAATGTTCGATTTTGCCAGGCGATCGATACTGATAGGGATATCGATGAATAATCATTACTCAGCCCCTGCGTGATGAATGGTCGGCTAGCACTTTGATGTCGTGGCAGGGCAGGCTAGAAAGTAGAAAAGAGCTGGTGCTTTGTTGTTGTATCCCTGGTCAGCTTTCCACACTTAACAACAGGACCATTTGGTGAAAAGAGCACCTTTCCTTGTTGGTTTCTCTATAATAGGAGAGCACCAGCAGTTTAAGTTTAGCAGTAACAGTAGTAGTGGCAGTAATAGTGGTAGTGGTTGTAGTACTAGTGACAGGAGTAGAAGTGTTTGTAATGGTAGTAGTTGTGGAATTAGAGTATGTAGTAGAAGTGCATGTGTTAGACAGTGCAGTGGAAGCAGCTGAGAGGCGCAGTAGTTCTAGCACTTCTTGTTGTAAAAGAAGTGGTAATACAAGTAGTAGTAATAGTATAGTTGTAGTGGTAGTAATGGTGGGTGATGGTGCTGGCGGTGACAATGG
Source organism: Peronia verruculata (assembly GCA_038406235.1). Classification (NCBI taxonomy): domain Eukaryota; kingdom Metazoa; phylum Mollusca; class Gastropoda; order Systellommatophora; family Onchidiidae; genus Peronia; species Peronia verruculata. The sequence continues at coordinate 2,433 of JBCAUA010452561.1, read as the reverse complement.
CAACGGTAATGGTAGTTGTTGTTGTTGTCCTTGTTGTTCTTGTAATTGTTGTGTTGTTGTTATTGTCTTTGTTGTTTGCATTGAAGAGGGAGAACGATTTGAACACATATTCCACACGACAACGTGACCAATACCAACCATTAAGCAAATCAAGAATGACCAGGTGCTATTATGTGCCAAGTAGTAGAAAAATTGGGTTGGGGGGGGGGGGGGGTTTGCTGCAGATTTTTTTTTTTTTTTATTATTGAAGACAAATGGATGAGTTGTAATTATCAGGAAATTCCACTTACCTGTGCTGAAACGTTCAGTTTACGCTGGCCAACTTTGTGTCAAGCCTAACGGCTTGTATGTTGTGAGTGTGAAATGGGAAATCGTCTCTGTCTACTGCATTCAGTTCCTCATTTTCTTTCTCTTCGTTCTTATTTTTTCTTGCCCTTTTTTTTTTTTTTTTACTTTTCCTCAATTTTTTACTTTCCGTCTTCTTTTTTCCCCTTAAAAAAAAATCGTAGCTTCAGACGTGACGTCCAAGTGAACATCTCTGTCTCTCTCGTGAAGTCTGTATAGTTTGTTATAGAGTGGAGAAAAGAGATCCGGTACGGGGATGGCGGTGGCGTTATAAGCCGTTATACATGGTATAGCAGTGTATATCCTGATGTTAGTATTGTTACATATCGTTACATAACGATACAAGACATAAATCATGGTGTTCTTGTGCATGTCGGTGTTCTGTCTCGATAGCCCTCTGTTCAGTATGTCATAGTGCCTGCAACCTGCTCTGTCTGGGAGAAAGAAAAAGAGAGAAAGAGAAAGGAGAGGACGCGACGATTTAAAAAAAAAAGGGGGGGGGGGGGTGGGAGTGTTTCCTTGGCGCATTGATTTCAGCCTTAAGAGGCCGGCTCAGATAACCTTGTCTTGCAGCCACTGCAGTGCCCTGTCGTTGAGACGCACAATAGAGGGCTCGATAGCAGGTATTGTTTGGGTAAGGGCTACTCCTGGCAATGAAAGTTAAGAACTGAGTCTGGGGCCTGCTAGAGAGTGGCAGACTTTAACACTTTGATTGCTGCGATTGATATTGTAATACTGGATTTTGATACAGCATTCCAGAGAATGGGATCTGGTTCTGTAAAAACTCATCCGGGTAACGCTTTACTCCTTTCTGTAGCTGGTTAGTGTCGCAGTTTTAGTGCACCGTAGAGGTGAAAGTAATTGAATCTACTTACAGACAGTATGTGGCTGAGATACGAGCTGGAATTGTTATGGAGATTATCTCTCGCAACCAACAAAAATAGGACAACATCTAGTAAAAATGTTACTCTACACAAAAGATTCGATCGAGACAAGGACCCCTTTCGAAACTCAAAAACCTTCACGATACTTTCAGACAAAAATTATAATAGTGTACTATTTATTGTGAACTGAGACCTGAGTGATGAAAGGGTTAAAGACTGCCGTGGCGCACCTGCCTCTGCATCGCGCCACCAAGCCTTTACTTTCCCTGACTTTTTGTCATCCCATAGATTGGAGCCATTCTAAATCGCCCTCTCCCTTAATGCGGATCAGGAAGGATAAGCTTTGCATAGCCCGAGGTTAAAAATGTTAGGACACAGGAGGTCCAAGCCGGTAATGATATTCACAATATGAATATAAAATAATAAATGGAACACAAAGTCAGATTATGAAAGAGGTGAGGAAGAAAAGGGGGTGGGGCGTGGCTGAAATTTATTTGTAGGGGTGGTATTCATTTTTTCGTTCAGATTTCTGAAGAACAAAATGTACACGCACATGTAATTATCTGATGCTGATTTATTCGTTTGTTTGTCTTGAATAAGTAGGTTAGTTTTTATGATTTGTTTGTTGATTTATTTGTTTATGTCTTTCTTCCTTTCTTCATCTGATTATTTGTTTCTTACATTACCTAACGGATTTTTCTAAATATTTGCCGATTCTTGTAACGAGGTGAAATTATCAGTCATGTTCGTCTGATGGAAAATAATGGATAAAGAAAGAGAGAAAAATCTGAGACAAGGGAGAAAACCTATGGATGAAAATGAAATTGATGAACCCATGGAAAAAGAAAAGGGAGCAGCTTAATCCATCGTATGTATTGATTGCTTAGGATATAAGTATAGATGGAAAGAGTAGACAAAGAGAAAAACTTGGATGAGTGAGGTTCCTCTGGCCCCTTACTGTCTGTCTTTCACTTTGTAACTGTCTGTCTTTCACTTTGTTCCGTATTTTTCTCTATCTCTTTCTTTCTCTCTCTCTCTCTCTCTCTCTCTCTCTCTCTCTCTCTCTCTCTCTCTCTGCCAAACTGATTGCTTATCGATCTGTTTGATCAAATATTACTGAGAGTCATCAATCAACAGAAATGAGAATCAATCAAGCTCACCAAATTTGGCTTCGATTATTTAGATACGAAATGGTCCAGAATTC
>JBCAUA010452450.1:0-17551 GCA_038406235.1 Peronia verruculata | reverse complement strand
TTTATGGACAGTATTAGTGAAAAAAATACTTGTACATGTAGATCTAGTTCCAATAATTGAGATTTTGGGGATTCTGTTGACTGACCAGAGTTTAAAAACAAGGTTATTTTAAGCATAAATAAACACTGAACAAATCTAACTGATAGACATTATCTGATTTAAATTTCAAACATCTGATTTAAAAAAAAAATCCGATTTAAATCAATGCAATTAAAAAGATCTGATTTAAATTTTAAAAAATCGATTTAAATAAAAAAAAAATCCGATTTAAATAAAAAAAACCGATTTAAATAAAAAAAATCGATGATATTGATTTTTTTTGAAAAAAATAAAAAAAATCAACAACCCTGGTAATAGTGAAGCTGTGATCAAACTGATCTCGATGAGAGTGGGAAATGAACAATAAATGGCCATATTGCCTGGTTAACCCGTAGTCTAGGCATTCCATAAGGTGAGTTTTTAGTTTCTTTCCGAGTCGAGCAAACTACAGCATGACTCTCCCCTTTTTTTTGTGTGTGTGTGTGTCCTGTGAGGCCTGTAGCTGTGAGTGTGATATTATCTTTCATTGTAGTCGCCCAGCGTAGATTTTTCGCCACCAGTTTTGTCAAACTGTGGTCGTGGGAGGTATAGCTGCAGCTTTAGTAGCCAGAGAAAATGTTACTTAATAAGAGAGAAAGAAATCTCATACTAAATACGGTACTTCGGCTTTGATCGGAATTCATGACACTAAACGGAGCGGCTGTACTGCGCAGACAGATTTAGTTCAGCACTCCTAATTGTCTCCATTCTGATACCGTGGTAGATGGCGTAAACTTGCCGCGGATTTAATGCTTAATTACCAGTTGTTGTGCACCATGTTTGGCTGACAGCACATCAGCCCCCTTTCGTAGTGCAAATTCAGTCTTTTTTCTGTAAAGGCCCTATTGCTCTTGTTATAGTATACTGTCATTATACATGTAGTTGGTTGAGCTGATGAATAATACATATAATTTACGGATTAATGCACTCCAAAACATCCGAAAAAAAAAAAAGAAGTCAGTTTTGGAAAAATCTATATATTTTATATTTATTTTTATTTTTAAATATACTTACAACATGAAAATAACCAAAAACTAATAGTAATAGATCTAAACAAACAGACAAAGCAAGACATTCAGAGCACGTCGAAACATCATTACCGCGAATATGATTTATCTTGGCATCAGAACAAAGCAGGCTCAAGTAATGTTATTAAATTGAAGTAAAATATTAAGTATGGAGGCTCTTTCCTCAGTCCCAACTACCCACTGATTCTACTCATAACCCCCCCCCCCCCCTCTGTCCCTCTCTCTTCCTTTTTTAAATCGTCATCTTCTTATTTTGTCTTATCTCCGCCTTCCGGATTTTACTTGAAAGAGAAAATAGTGCAACAGAGCACGCGATGGGAAGAAAGAGATTTCTCTCTCAGGCAGACCTTACAACAATTGAGGAGAATATCGACCCACTCCTCGGCGATGGATCCTTTGTGTCGACAACAATTGATAACAACCGCTGGCAGAATAGTGCGCTTCTGTCGTGAGTAGCCAGAGCACTATAGCTGTGCCTTTTATCCCTCGCTGTCTCGAGTGTTGGTAAAATGCAGTGCTCATCATCCCCTCACAGGAGCGTGCATGCAGAAACATTACCTCCAAGGTTTTCTGCCATTAATTAACGTGTCCAGATTTCCAAGAACAATACAACTACTGTCACAATTACAACATCCAATAGGTCGCTTGTAGGCCTCATTATCTTACTGCTACTGTACTGCTTTTGGTTTGGAACAAAAAAAAAAAAAAAATGCAGTTATGGGATTTAAGACACTTCTTTAAAAAAGAAAATTAACATGATTCTGAATATTGCTATTGCCTGTGTAACTTTCTGTGAATTTAACACTGAATACAATTTCGCTTTCGATGGCCGAGGTGTAATTTTTACATCAACAGGGGCAGTGGCACTCGTGAAAATCGGGCTCTCAGTGGTCGAAATACCCGTCTAGTAAGGTAAGGCCTAAAGGCAGTGCATTTTCTACTGTCTTTGGATCACGTGGCTAATAAGGCATATGACAGCATTACCTAAGGATCAGCCTAGTCACACACATGTATTATTGTTTGATCAAATCGAGTTTAGTTAACAAAGAAAAAAAAAGGCAACAACAATGGTCGTTCTCGACTATCGGCCAGACAAGTTGATGAACAATACAACGTAACGTGATATATAAGATGTTGTTTTCCGTGAAATAATTTCAGCTTTTAGGTCCAGAATTTGAAACAAAATCAGCTCCAGTTTTGGGTCCTGGCGCTTACCGAGGCTAGGTTGATAAAAAAAAGGAAGCTATATTATATAAATATGGCAGCCAGAAAGGAGGAATACTTTGAAATAAACGGGATAGCCTTTGACTGCGAATGGGTTCGCCTTTTATTCCATTTTGTTATTATTAATGTTTTTATCAGACAGATTGTCCTCTTCACTTTCATGTACGAATATTTTGTCAGATAATTAACCAGCTATAGTCCTGCAGCTGAAGTGACAAGAATTAAACCCGACAACAACGGAGAAGGAAATGAGATGTTAATGAGAGTGGAATATGACAGTCGTGTACAAACTTAAAATTACACCCACAATGTACATGTAGGAATATGCACAGAACAAGGCAAAAACACTGCAGAGGTATCGCTGATGGCATTAATAAATGAATGTGTGTGTAATGTTCTTCACACGTGCATAAATCTGTTTGAGCAGTATTTCATTTATTCATGGCTTGATTCATATTCCTTAGCGGTCCTAGTGTGAGATTGCTATTGGGCACTCAGTGTTGTAACGTTAGGCAGGAGCCGCTTGACACTTCAGTGGACCTGTCTGCACTGTTTTATAGCGTTGTTTTATTTGGCCATGCGAATGTAGCAGCCGCTGGAATGTGTGTTGTTTTGACCGTTGCCATTTGTTTGTCAGTGGTGTCGTGGGCTAGCGGTTAGGCCGTCGACTCGGGATCTGAAGTTTGCGGGTTCGAATCCTGACTGGTCCCGCCATTTCGTCCTTGGGAAAGGCAATTTACACACATTTCCTGACTCCACCCAGGTTTGAATGGGTACCCGACTTTAGACAGTGATTGATATTGTTAGATTGATAAGGATTTGAGCGCCTAATAGGCGGCCGCCTTGTATGCTTCCCAAGAAGCTGAGAACGTTTATGGGTGTCTTCTTTGGGTCTGTCGGGGTAATAATAGATTGTAATGCGCTTAGAGCCTGTAATTACGGGGATGAGCGCTATATAAATACTCTCTCTTATTATTATTATCTACTTGTTTTCCATGGAAGGAGGGAGGGAGTGAGAAAAGAATGGTGGGAGTATAACGGGGGAGAAGAGGGATGGGGAGGAAGATGAATCTAAGGAACCTTGCCTGTTTGTGTGGCGGCTTCTGTATGCAGAACAGTTTTCTTATATCAATATATATAAAATGAATCGTCTAATTTCTTGCTATCACGCGTCATCGCTTGTTTCACATGGTCATAATTATTGTCACTCTCTCCCACCCCCATCCCACGCCCATAAAGAACAACAAGTTTTTTCTCGTCCGAGAGGAAATGGGATCTAGGTAGCGGGTTAACCTTCCAAGACTCAGGACATTGTTGTTAATGAAGAATTTGATGGTTTGAAACAACACTGAACATCAGCGCCTGTTCTGTGAGACCATTGATATAGTACAATATGGACTGAACAATGGTCACCATTATCGGCATGTTCAGGGTGGCCGGAAAGTCCCAAGAAACTGATTAGAGCTATAAAAAGGCAGTTAAAGGACACATGTTTATTTGTAAAAAAAAAATATCAGGGATATCAACTGAAATAGCAAAATATTGGGAGTAGCAGAAAATCATATCAATATCGTAAATAGGTGTCCTGAAACTATTTGGCCATTATCGAAACCAGAGCTGTACAAAGTACTCGAAATTTCTTTTACACTCAGGCCTCATGAGCTAGTTATCATTATCCTGTATTATCATGTTGGTCACGTTGGGTGGCAGAAAGCTATGCGTTCGCCAGCCTGTATATATATTTATATGAAGCACGCTGGTTGTTATTTACTGTTCTCTTATTATTGCTATTGTTGTCGTAAACATCAGGAACCTTGACAGGGACACGATAACACGGTGATGTCATTCTGACATGATGGGCTAAGTCAAATTATCCTGGAAATGAATTATTGCCTGTCGGTGAACGACCGCAATGTAGCTTTCCGTTCTTCTTTTCAGTGTGTGTGTGTGTTTGAATAGGCACTTGTAGGTGAACTGTTCTTGGCCACGACGTATAAATCATATTCCCGGTAATAATGTTTTTGACGTTCTCTAAATGGTAGAACTGCCTAGATGTTGTATAAACTTATGGATTTTTTTTTGTCTATCCCCTACGTGTATAGATGCATGTAAACTCAGTAGATCGACAGGACCTAGTTCACCCTCAGTGTCTTCAGTTTGTTTCGCTAGGAATATTGTATATTCTGTTGTGTTTTTTGCAAATATGATGTTGATGATGATATGATGGTTCTCATTATTGCCCTGAAGAAGAGTCAAGTTGACTCGAAAATTTGGCATCACTATCAAGTTATAGATTTCTGTGTTGTTTATTTTTCTTGAATTGTTTTGCTAGTTGCCGGTCTGACAGTTCTATTATATTTTTATAAAATGATGATGATGATGATACATGTGTTATTTGTGTTTTCATTATTGCTCCGACGAAGAGACAAACGGGCACGGAAATTTGGCTAGTGACATTAGTTTCTTTTATTTTAAACTCAATTAAAAATTCTTCATATTGTTTTTATACTTTATGTATTTGATTAGTCGCCGGTGGACGGTCATCTTAATGTTAAGATATTTTTTGCAAGATGATGATGATGTTTATGATGATGATGAAAATAGTATAGCAATAAAAGTAATGGCATGTGATGTAGTATAACCTGGTGTAGTGCTTGATATGACTTTATTGTTCACACGCTCTTTCCTGTTTTCACAACACAATAATGCCAATGCACTTAACGTTTTCCTGAATAAACAAATCATTCGTTAACAACCGCTAAATATTCACGAAATATTGGTAATGATCTAACGTGTGTTAATTGCTTACAGGCGTGTGTGGCTCCATAATGTAGACAAAGAAGCCAGGACTTAATGCTTTCAGTTACAGGACATTTTTCAGTATTGAACAACCGACCGTTAATTACCATCACGTGATCGCTGCAAGATTGAGAACGAATTCTTAGATTCCAAAGTCCACAGCTCACAGACAACAACAACAATAACAACAACAGCAGCAGCAACAGGAAAAGGGAGCAATTTTCTTGTCCTTTCAAGTGTTTACATCGTGGAGGAGGAGCATGACTCATTGCCAGCAAAACTGTTGTCTATGCAGTATAACACGCCAAAGCTGTTGAGAACGTGAGTGTGTACAGCAGAACATAACAATCAGACGCTAGCTAACTGTGTGCGAGTTCAACGCCCTACATGCCAAGTATGAGTCATATTGTCGGCCTTAAAAGCTTAATTATCATACATACCACTTCACTGGCTGAATTAAGACAGTAATTTCTCTGAAAATTATTTTCATCTTGAATAATGATAATTGTCTTAGCTCGCTTTTTGTGATTTTGGCATTCAAGAAAATTTGGCTTTCTGGGGTCGAATTGTAAATTGATTACAATAAATAGATAACAAATAAATGAATAGAAATGTCCTTTTCACTGAAAAAAATTTGGCTTTCAAGAGTAATTTGAAGTTGGTCAAACACTAGCTATGGCTCTTAAGACAATTTGGTTTACAAGGGACGTAAATGTATTGCGAATTGTTCAAAACATTACCCATGACACTCAGGGCAAATTGGCTATCATGGGTCGATGTAAAAGCAGAAGACAACAAGGAAGTGATAATGGGAGATGTACTTTGGACATAAGTTATGGATTATCTGTATTGGTTCACTTGAGAGAATTCTGCGCACTGGTTATTGAACTTCATACTGAGTGCCCTGCTTTCAAGTAATCACTCAAACATACACATCACGCTTTTTGTAAGCCCTTTCAGCCTCAAGAATGCTGACTTGTATCACGTAGAGCATCACAAGATGGCAGACTCTGGAACTACTACTGCAGGCAGCAGCGAGTACGACTGATGGTAGAAACAAATGCCAGTCTCTTTGAGCCATCTGCAGATCATGGCTCTATAGAGAACCAGAAGGTTCCCCATTTACGTGTTCGTATCTTTTGGCAGTTTATCCCGTATCTTTTGGCAGTTTATAGATGCTGTGATCAGAGTCTGAGTGAATGCGAATCATAATACATGTAATTATCAGAGCAAGGCATGAAGTATTCAGACTATTACCGCAGTCTATTTTCTGTCATTACGTCTGCTCGTTTGAACAATAAGAGGGATTTGCCACATCTGGAATGTTCACGCGAGGAATGTTTATTCGATTCAGTATTCATTAATTAGGTTTTAATTCGTTTGAAGTTGGGCTGGGGGGGGGGGGGGGAGGGGATGTCCACCAGCTGACTCTTCACTATTTCTGTTTTGTTTCAGAGATCTGCAGAAAGAGCCTTTTACTGGAAATTGTTCTGCATCGTATCTAAAAAAAAAAACTTACATGTACACAAATCTAGACCGCCCATTTGATTTACAGGTCATGGCCAGGGAACCAAAATAGCATCGACATTTGCTGCTAAATAGCATGCCAGCAACAACAGCAATACCACTTACCAGCAGCTTCAATAACTCAATAAGAGCACGCTTTACGCCCGTACACTCAATGTCATTGAAAAGACTTGATTCTTTCTCCCCCCCCCCCCACCCCCACCCCTACCTCCATCTCCTTCCCACTTTACGTTCCTCTTCTCTCTTCCCTGCACCCTAGTCAGCCCGCTGAAGCGTATCATTTCTTCGCCCACCGTTCCACTTATAATGTAGTGTAGTACGGGCCGAAAAAAAAGTGCTGTCTAGGATGCCTGCGTGTTTGTTGGTGTAAAATATTGTCTTTAATAACTTGTTTCCACGAATCCAAAGGAAATGTTTAATATGTCAAAGTGTCCAGGACTAAAGTTTGTACGATCGGGTAAAACGTGCTGTAACAACAAGGGCAACAACAACAACAAACAAAAACAGAAAAAACAGATAAAAACAAAAACAAAACAATAACAACAAAAACCTGAAAACTTTGTGCCCATATTGATTGGATACATTTGCTTTCTGATAATATTATCTTTTTGGACATCTTTTGACATGATGTGCCATCATCACATCTTCGAGACATTTGACGTGTGTTTGTTCCTTCATGAAAATAGATCTCTCTTGCGTGCCTTAAGACAGACAGGCAGGCGAGCTGTCCCCAAGAGAATGGAGTAACTTCGCTTGACGTTACACTTCCCGGATGTTGGCATTGATGGCTACTCTTGCGCATGCGCCCCGGTCTACTGGCACGCAATGGCAGCTGTTTTCTTCTCTCCACGGACCGGCCTGTGATCCGATACACAAGTGTAGTGCGTCTTCGCTGTGATTATGAGAAAGCTGTATAATTGTCGAGCCGGCCCTCGAAGGTTCCCATCCAAGAGACAGTACCATATGTTATTTTGAGCATTTACGTCTTAGTTCCTATCCTTTTGTAGGTTCCAGTCCTATGTCGCACCAAATGATGAATATTGTCCTGAATCAAAGAACTTTTTTTTTTTTTTCAAAATCACACATAATACTTGGTCGGTGGCACTTTGCACAGATCATTAAAAATCAAAGACTTTTGAATCAAGCCCTTCTCAATCAGGAGTATTTTTTTTTCTCTCTCTCTCTTTTTGCCTGCTCGTTTATTTCATTTCATTAAAAAAAAATTTATTAGTTAATTTATTCAGCCTATTTGTTTATTTATTTATTTATTTTTTGTGCCGTTTTAGATTAACCTAATTTTAAGACCCCTAAAAAAAAAAAAATCAGTATCATCATTTGTCTTTAAATAGAACAAATAAATACCGTCAGTTTTGATCTTTAAACTTAAAATAATGGCGGCAGTAAGACTATAACAAAACGTCTTCAATCTGGAAAGAGTACACATTAGTTCCAGGGAAAGATAAGATGCTGGTAGGTTTGCTGTAGAGAGAATGGTCAGGGAAGGTGCGCAGTTCGCAAAGAGATGGTAACCCCTGATGTGCTCATGCTGTGATCCCCCCGGACACTGCGCCCTGCCCGGGGGGGGGGGGGGGTGCACTTAGCAAGTTGTTGCGTACGGTTATCTCCCCGGCCACACTGAAATGGTGTGGACTGTTGGTAACAGTGGGTAATACGTCACCTGTCAAATGGACGCCCCGAAATAACTTTTACTAGTAGACCACAGTACATGTACTTTGACAAAATAGCCTTTTTCTGTCAACGGCGTCTCGAGAAAATCGTCAATTTATTATCACATTGTGTATTATGATTGTTATGTTATTGTTATTATTATTATATTATTTTTATTATTATCACTTGCTTTGTGATCTCTCGTTTATGTCCATTGTCACCGTGTTAGATGTTCTCACCGTGTTAGGCACAATATAGCCGTTATTGTGCTGATGTGCCGTTAAACCCCAACACAAACAAACAAACAAACAAGCATCTCCCTGCAAAATTTGACTACTTAGTGCTATGTTTCTGACCTTTTTTTTTCTTTAATAGCAAGTCTGTCAGCTGCTGCAGGGATAGGCGTTGATGATCTACGCAGGCTGTGCCTACTGCGACTGAGCTTTGTCAAGGGCTGGGGTCCCGACTACCCTAGGAAAAGTATTAAAGAGACCCCTTGCTGGATCGAGATTCAGCTTCATCGACCTCTGCAGCTCCTGGACGAAGTTCTTCAGGCCATGCCCAATAACGATCTACGCCAGGGCTTGTCCTACTTTCTGCCCTAGCTGGCCCATCGGCAAGTCTGAAAGGAGAGGATTTGATATGGGCCATTCCGAGGTTGAGACCAGCAAGAGGAATTTCTGTGACAAACTGCATGGTTAAATGTATTTCTTGGCGTACATGAACCTTTGTGAGTCATTTGTATGAGGACTTCGAACACAGACGCTGTCACAGCTACAGAACAGATTCTGTTATTGACAGTGAGGATAGTCAGCAAACAAACATCTATCAAACATGTGAAGAGAAGAAAACAAGAGAAACAGCTCCTCAGCAAATTATGTGAACGTCAGGTTTAGTCATGATCAATGTTTCCTGTTGTTCTAACGGAAATGCGTAAAACTTTTAATCCTCCATATGTGGGGTTGTATCTGAACATTCTCCTCTGCAAGGTAGAGATTTTTAAATTGATTATTTTTAGTAGATGTTGCCGAGCAAGAGTGAGAGCCAGGTATGTCCACACATACACACATGTAGATTGGATCAGTCATCCAGCTTTCCCATTTATCTTGAGCCCAAGCCAAATGTTGGAAATCATGCTGTTTTACCTAGTTTTCCAACTCAGATACTTCATGTACCAAAAGTATATTTTTTTCAGGTTTAAAAAAGGTTACATTTTCATTTTTTGAAATAAAAAAAAAAAAGAAAGAAATTGGTAACAGAGTTGGAAAAAAGTTAGAAATGGCCATAACTCGAAATCACCTGGCGCAACTTCCGACTCCTTTGCCCTGGGCGCAAGACATTTTTTTGTGCATGTTGTCTTTATAGCTGACCTCTGTCTGCTCCAACAGAGGACAAAACAAACTGACATAGGAAAAAAGGGACACTGGGGGGTTGACAATGAATGTGCATGTGAGCTCTACATTTTCTATGCCACAACAACTTCAACATGTTAAGAATACACTGAGACAGGACTAACCAAGGAGAGGTTGTCCAGTGGCAGATTCTTTGGCTTTGTCTTGCTTCCTCTTCTCAATCCATAATGAATATATGAATATTGATGAGATGGGCATGTCCATCTCCATATGCATTGCATTACGCACATTTTTGCATGTCATAATATGTTGTTGTGCCCAGTTAAAAGTCAAGAAGTGGTTTTGTTCTAAATTTGTTCATTTTGCAAGTCTCCTGTCACACATGGGATTGATAAGTGAGCCAGAGACATATGACTTAGTTCACTGGTTGAATTTAACCCTAGACATGCCAGTGAACTGATCCGATGTTGGACCAGCTCATGCTGCTTTGAACTAGGATTGTGTTTCACATGGTACACTTGGTTTATATTATGGTTCTTATTGTGTATCATCTGACAGCCTGAAGGGCATTTTCTACACACGAATATTTGTGTTACTATAGATATCTTAACACTACGCCTGTTTCTATCAGAGTGTTTAGATTGATAGTGACTGAGTTACCAATGTCTCACAGGCAGTCAAAATGAGTCATATGTCAATTTTTCATCACAGTTATTGCTTTCACATAAAACCTTGTGCCATACACTTTTGTATGTGAAAAATTTTTTTACCTGGCTTGACTTTAGCCAGAGATATTGCAAAGTGAAGAAGAGGGACGATGACCCTCAGGAACTGCTAAGTTTTGGAGAAAAAAATGTGCAAAAATGACCAAATAAATATGTGTATTGACTTCACGCCATCCTGATGTACTTAAGTTCGGCCTATAACAGAAATGTTTTCTTATTCAGAGAAGAATGTCCTTTCAAGTTCTGTTCTACAAAAAAACATTGAGAGGTCATCTTCAACTATGATTTTTCCAGTTTTAGTCTAGCATCTTGTGACCCATACTAACTGGGCATGAGACATACATTTATTTTAATGACCAGAGAAAGAAAAAGCCTGGACATCGCCAAGACTGGTCATCGTAAAACATATCTGGTCATTGCTTTTTTCTCTTGTCCTGACAGTGGTACCAGTCATTTTCCCGGGTGTATGGCAAGGCCAGATGTTGCTGGTTCTTCATGTGAGGAAAAAAGAAAGGAGTGCACTCGCACAAAATACCCTCATGTATTTAAACATATCATTCAAACACTTGGAAGCTCTTTGAACCAAAGAGACAGAAATTAGAAGTGCTATAGTTACACCAGTGCGCATTGCATTCTGTCAGCACTTGTGTATGTGTGTCTGTGTTTGTGGTACTTCCATGTTGGAACTACATTTGAGGAGACCACTAAGTAAAAAAATCCTTCATATTTTGCAGAGAGCGGTTGAATTAACAGTTGGCTTTGTCATTTATGTTAGACAATATAAATATTTGTATGTATGTATGAAAGTCTTCTTGTCAGAAAATTTCAAGGAGCAGTTTCTGTTGGTGGCAGCATTACCATGCATTGGATTTACATTGGATATTTACTTGTTCCTTCAAGGCTTGGATGTTTCAGAACAGGTGCAGCAAGATCTGAAAATGTCATGCATGATTATCAGCTTTGCCATAGCACATGTGTACTCATATGTAAGTAATTCATCTGCAGATCAGGAAAACAAAGGGGCATCTTATGATCATCTTTTTTCTTTACTTAACTGCTTCACTGCCGCACCAATGATACGGCCAGTCCCTCTCACTCCATCTACTGCCATCTTTGTGTATGAGCCAACCGACAGCGGTCCTCTGCTTTCCCGCCAGCAGTTAGAGGCGTCGACTGTTATTCAGTGATAGTAATTGTTACACAAAGATTCAGATTGTACACCGGATTTTGGATTATCACCAGTATCTCATCTGGCAGTCATCAACTTGGGGTGTCTATCCAAAGACTCTGCATATTGATATGAAATCCTTTTCAGTGGTCACATTGTTGGATGAAAAGGAGGAAATAGTTAACTGACTATAGATGTACTGTGAGATGGTTAAAAACAAAACTTTAAAAAAGAAAAAAAAATTGATGGATTTGAGTGTTTTGTGACACAGATACAGACTGCAGGTAGGAAATTACCCCTAGCACTATATATTATGTACTCTACATGCATATGTAATGATCAATGTAATATATGAGATTATATCATCCTCCATGACTTCCAGTGCATTGTCTTCAAATGTCAAGCTAGAACCATTGTCAGCACTATTATCTACCTCGCCATACAGGCCGGCAGCAAAGTGTTCTGTAGCAAACGAGAGAAAGTGTGTTCTCTCCATTTGTTTTATCTCTATTAAATCCACTAAAAATGTTTTGGGCATGTGATTGAAATGAATGGCATTTTGTTTTCACGTGATTTGTTTTTCTGTGATTCACATTCGTTTGGAGTCTACACTGTGTTGTTTGTGAAGGTTGGTATCAATTAAGTGATGACTTGCAAGTCAAAAGCCATGAATTCACATGTCAAGATTTGTTTCAATGTATAGTCAAGACCTTTATTGATGAGTTCGTCTATTCTGGGTCGAAATTTTTATCACTGTGTTGGTAACCAAGATTTGTATATGGATGTATTGTAAATCACGATGTGGTTAGAGAGTTTTTTTTTTCAGATTTACACGGATGAGTTGTAAGTCCTGACTTGTATGGAGAAGTTATAGCAGAGTAAGATTTGTACATACAGGCTGCAGGTGAGCATAAATGTTGATATGTGGCTTTTTTTATTGTTTGACCATAGGATATTGTGAGTCAAAATCTCTGTCAGTCAGTTCATTACACATTATTTGAATTGGTGTTTGTCAGAAAAAGATGTATCAAGTTTTCAATATGAGCCAGGCATCATTGGCTTTCTAACGTTACTCAAGGATGTCAAATTTCCTACTTTAGTAGGATTTCCTACTTTTTGGCTGTCAGTAATTTCTCTTTTGGTCCCAAATCCGGTATTGTTTACCATTAATGTACTTCAGTTTGCTTATGCATTGCTAAAGGGTATGCATTGCTAAAGGGTATGCCAGGAACTTTTCCTACTTTTTCATGTACACAGATTGACATTGCTGATTACTTTATGATATGGCTGTCATCAGCTGAGACGGCACAAGCTGCATGTTACACTGAGACAATAGAAAACATTATGAGTTTTTGCCCCTTGATTTTGAAGCGATGTTTTCACTTTTCTTGCTCACATAAGAAAAATGTTTTTGCATTTTGAACATTCGTGAGACTTAATTAATTTGAACCATCTGTGCATTTAAAACAAAAAAGAAAAGACCACTAACAAATGTTGCTCTGCATGATGTATTTTTCTCGGGATAAAATCTCATTCATTTTTCATTTGGGCATTTTTGCAAGCTTGTAAGGATCATTAAATTAAATGATGTAGAGACCAGTTTCAGAAATTACCACATGAGATATTTAGTTAATTGGTCGTAGAAAAGCTGGCATGAGAAGAGTGCGAGTGAATCTAAAATATTGTGATCAGCTGTCCCCAGTGATGTGAAAAGGGTACACATTTGAAATGCTACTTGCTCATATCATTTGCCCATTGATGCAAAATTCAGAATTCAGAATGACTAGGACAAGACCATCACTCACATAGTTCATATTTGACCAAGCAAAAACCTGGAAATCCCTGGCAGAGTGTTTGTACCCCCTGCTAAAAATAGAACACCCATGAATGTTTGTTACTGCTCCACCACGAGATCTCAGAACAATTGTCACTGGTCCCGTGCTTTTTTTTTGTGTGTTTTTCTATGTTGGTGGCAGTGAACAGTTTGGGCTGTTTGTGCCCCCGACTAAAATGAGATGGGGATTTCCAACCGTTGGCTTGGTCTGGACAAATCTTTTGTCTTACCTTTCCAAAAAGGCCTGTACTTGTTAGATAAAACTTCCAGCCAATTGAGTGTAATTCTTGCCATTCTCTTGCTGCTGTCTGGAAATATACATACCAGTTACTAGATAGATTGATGGCAATGCTTTTTAATGTTTGTTGGACAAAAGGTGTTGGCTTGTTAAATATTCTCCTTTTCTAGGTAGTCAGCAGTTACTGTGTGTGTGTTTTTTTTTTTTAAATATTGTATGGCTCACTTTCATGGTACAGTGTTTGTAATGCAAACCCCACAATCATGACTTCGTGCATTGTGGTACCAATACTGTGCGGAATATGAGAAAACTGGTTGTTTTTCTTTTCTTCTTTTTTTCTTTGTCTGTGCTAGGATTCTTAGTAATAAACCAAAATAAATTGTAGTTTGTCATGCTCATAAATAAATGGTGTAACTCAGAGTTCGGCCTCAAGTTTTCTGTTCCATTGTTGGATGGTACATGGCCTCTTTTATGTATGGTAACATGAACAGAAAAGAAAACAGATAAAAACTTGAAGGGAGGCACCTATGTTCATTTTCTATCATTTACAATGATTGTTATCAAGTCTTAAAAAACATAGGTGTTTAAGATAGGCCATTTATTTATGAGTATGACGCAATGGGAAAGACACTGGACAGTACCAGACATTACACATATGAGTTATATATGTCTTGCAACCCAAAGCAAATGAGTTGGAAGTCACTTGGGCGATCGTGAGTTGTGGCCGTTTTTAATTATTTAGTGTCTCGGGTATCAAATTTATTTTTCATGTCAGAACAGGCTGAATTTTCATTTTGTGGAAAACAAATAAAAAAATTTGGGTATCCCAGTCAGAAAAAAATTATAAATGGCCGTAATTTGAAAATGGCCGTAACCCTGATCGACTTTCAAATCGTTTGCCCAGGGCAGGAGATATATATCAGGGATGTCAAATTTCCTACTTCATTACGATTTCCTACTTTTTGGCTGTCAGTAATTTCTCTTTTGGCCCCAGATCAGGTATTATTTACCCTTAACGTATTTCAGTTTTACGTATTGCTACAGAGTATGCCATGAACATTTCCTACTTTTTCATGGAGACAGATTGACATCCCTGATATATTCATGTGTATATATATCCTAGTATGATGTGAGAAAACTTGCCCACCCAATCATCACTGAGTCGGATGATACAACATTCACAACACAGATGTATGCGTGTGTTTTTATTTATTTTTTTCCTGCTGTTACTGAAGGGTGCCATTTCTGATCACGAGACTTAGATCACAGTTACAACTCACACCTGTGACTTTTTGTCCGCCACTGCTGGTCTTCTTGTCTGTGACTTTCTCTCGCTTGTTGCAATCAGCTTCTCTGTATTATCTGCTTTTGCTGATTTTCTTTGTTTTTGTTTTTTTGTTTTTTTTCAATTTCATGTTCATAAAGGATGATGTTCATGATGTCCATTTAGCATGATGTCCATTTGGCATGATGTCCACCTGGCATGATGTCCATTTAGCATAGCATGATGTCCATTTAGCATAGCATGATGTCCACCTGGCATGATGTCCAGTTAGCATGATGTCCACTTGGCATGCAACTGGATAAAATGAGTCTGATGTCATATTTTTCCCCCTTACAATCCTTGATGTTCCTGTTGTGGAAAATTGAAAAAATAATTGAAACCCTATAGGTGTAAGTATATAAATCATATCTCACATACTTTGAACCAAAATTGAGAAACCCCAAAAATTTAAGGTGCAAACATCCAAATATTGTGTTATATAAAACTGGGGGAGGGTAGAAGAGCATAGGACCTGAGAACAAGAACTTTTCTCTGTTCAAGGTGAATTCTCTCAAACCTGAGTATTTGTCATTAAATCTGAAGTCTTCAGTTTACCTAAGACTTTTCATGTACATATCCTACTCCTTCAACCCCTCAGTCAGTCAGTCAAACCTGGTTTTTCTCAAGAAAGCACTTTTGACATCCTGATTCATTTTACCTGGTTGTGTGACATTTCGTAAATGTTGACCTGTAGATAGATATCTGGCTCAGTAAGTGTTATGGTAACTGTGCATTTACTGTTGGCTTTTCGGCTGGGCTTTGAGCTGATTGGTTAATATTTACTAGACGTTCTACGTGAGTCGATGTCTTGTTCTCCTTTTGATGTGTATGAATATTGTTCTACGGCTAAACATGACGAATTTCAGGGTAAAATGCAACAATTGCCATTTTTTAAAAATTTTGAGTTATCCCCCTCTATACTAGGAATGGTGATAGTGCTATATGGTAAGGACTTTCCTTTTCACCAAACGCCATTTATCTTCCCAAAAGGCTTCAGAAAACTCTAGTACTTAACGATAATTAACTGATTTCTGGAGAACAAATTGTCATTTGTCTCTAAACTGCGATTTTGGATATGTCTCATTCTGTCCAAAACTCTTCACATATAGATGGCAAATACAAGATTTCATTTCGGATGTTGTGAAATTGTGATAGCTGTGTTGTGGCAAATTACTGTAGGCTCTAAATGGATATATAAGTCAGATATTTTTGTTTTCAAATAGTCAAACAAACAAAAGATTATTTTACTTGGCATGTACAGTATGCGGATTGGAGTGAACAGTATGATTTGATGTGATAATCTATACCAAATGTGTAAAAAAAAAAAAAAGTTTGCTGATCAAAATAAGATTTATGAAGATGTTTGATTTTGCATGAGTTTTATTCTGCGCATTTTGTTCCACACATGGACAAGCCACGGTGGTCAACATTTGAGATTGTCAGGAACTCAAGATGTGTCACTGGCATGAGTTTTATTGTGTGACGGTTCGACCACATTGAAGAGATGGTTGGCTTTGAGAAAGAGAGAATTATGCACTTATCTTTTGCCAGATGGGCTGTGGAGATGTAATTTGAACTATTTTGAATTTTAAAAAAAAATAAAACCAACAAACCAACTTTTTATCTCAATTTTAATTTCCTTTTTGTTGTGAAGAGTGCTGTGAACAAAATATGTAAAGTATTTGTTAAATTTAGAGTCAACCTACTGTTGTTTTCTTTTTTTTGTATGTTTTTAATTATTTATTTTGTTTTAATTTTAATGTACTTATTGTTTTTTGTTTGTTATGAACAATAACAGTCATATTGTCTGCATATTTGTTTCAGTGGAATTTGATGTATTGATGATTGGATTGAGTATACATGGCTATTTGTAAATGTAAATATATAGACATGCATCCGTGGTAAATAACATATTAAATGTTTGCCCTTTTTTGAGAACAAAAAAATAATGACCAAAATTCTGTCATGCATTGATGTCAATATTATAATGGTCTAAATATCTGGTAGAAAATAGAATGTCATTGTGTATATCTCCATATAGAAATGTGTTGTACATGTACATTATGTGTAGTTATGATTCAGCTTTTTACTCTGAATTAAGTACTATTGTACATTTCACTTAGCAGTGGTTTTAAAAAAGAAAGAACTTTGTTTCAACTTTCATCTGGGCTATCATGTTGTGTCTTCATTGGTGGGTGTTTGTACATGTAGTTAGCTAGAATGCAATATTTGCTGTATGTACGTACTTAATCTGTCATCTGTTGGCATTTGCTGAATGCGGTGTTTGCAGCTGTACTCAGTGACACTGAAAGGTTCATTCTCCTCCATTTATTCATCTGGTCTTTATTCAGTCTGCTGATTTCATGGATTCTCATTCTGCTGGACTCAATGATGTCAGCCAGTGGAAGAAGCTGGTGGTGGCCGCATCTGTCCCTTCTGCTGTTTGCCTCAGTCTTGCCATGAAGAACAGTCTTGGAAATTTGTGTCCTCTCTCATATCAGGTTGCACATGTGGCGTGTTAGCTCAGTGGTTTGTGCTGTGGCCTTTGGAAGCAGAGGTCAGTGGTTCGAATCGCAACGGTTGCAT
>JBCAUA010452339.1:0-17552 GCA_038406235.1 Peronia verruculata | reverse complement strand
CCACTCCTTTGTCTACCTGTTCCCTCCACCTCCACCCCTGTTTACTGCACATCTAGCACTGTGCGTTTCTCTCAAGTGGACAGTATGATGTGGAATTACCCTATAAGTACTCGGGTGTCTTGGCCTGACACCGGGCTCTTAGACGGATTTTTTTATTTGGGAGCGCCCAGAGCGGGTTCTTAAAGGGGTAAATTATAGAGGAAAAAATCCGTTTCACAGCAGAGGCGGGTTCTTAGGCGGACCCGGCTCTTGGGCGGAGGGTTCTTAGGCAAAGACCACTACATAAAGCAAGTATTGCAAACAACAACAACAAAAAAAAAAAACACTTTTCAGGGATGTCAAACTGTTTTCACAAAAAAGTCTGAAAATTTTCAAGATCTAGATTACAAACGGTTGTCTTCTTACACTAGTCTTTCTAAGATCATGAGTACATAATACATTGTTGTTAGTACTCTGTTGTGCTGATTTTCCATCAACAACTTTTACGTGACCACTCAACTGCATGTTGTCAAGTAAGAGGAATGTAGTGTTATGAATTTCAATCTCAACCTTCAAACAGCTGCCAAACAACAATCCAACTACTGTCTGAGGCATGAGCAAAACTCTTTCACACTTCCAGTGTCACTGCTAACTTGCAGGTTTTGTATTGCAAATTATTATAAAACCATGATTGCCTTGTGGACTCAGCAAAAGTCAGCAGTTAAGCGGTCAAAAGCAGGAAAGTTGACAACAACCAAAAAAGTAAGAATTCCAACTAAAGTCAAAAGTTTGACATCCCTAACTTTTCTCCTGTTGTTTGAAATGTGAAGCAAAAAATTATGAAAAAACTATCATAATTAGAACAGCCCATTTTCACCACAATGTGAACTTTTTCAGAATTTTTCATTGTTCATGTTTCAAAAAACCAGAAAAGCGATTTTTTTCTTTCTTTACAAAATGCTTATCTTACATCACATGTACTTGGTAAAGAGAAGTGATTTGCCTGGTCATCAAAATAGTTCATTGCCTAAATTTTTTTTTTTCTTTTTTAGAGTTCTTGAGTTATAGTGTCAGCCACATTCACCCTTACACAAAAGTAATTTCATTCAAGAGTTCTTGTTTTGCTACTTTTCTGACATACTTCAGAGACTGGACACCCTGAGAGAGAGTGTCTTGCTAGAGGACAGCATTACCACTTACTTCCCCCATGTTTTGGTGAGTGTGAAGTGCAGGGCACTGGCTATAGAGGCCAGTTTCACTCTGGCCTGGTCAAGCTCTTCGGCCCTGAACTGGGCCTGGATGCCAGAGAGCAGGTCAAAGAGAACCTGAGCCTTGTCACGGTCAGTCAACTGCAGTTCTGGAACCTGTTCAGGGTACAAACATGAATATCGCTTTACATGTCTGCTCTAAAAGTCTCAAGAACTAAACCAAAATTAATCTCTGACTAGAAACACAGAAAATGTCAAATAGAAAATAATAATAATAATAGAGTATTTATATAGCGCTTATTCCCATAATTACAAGCTCTAAGCGCTTTACAATCTACCCATACAAGACACTCATAAACGTTCTCAGCTTCCTGGGAAGCATACAAGGCGGCTGCCTGTTAGGCGCTCAAATCCATATCAATCTAACAATATCAATCACTGTCTATAGTCGGGTACCCATTCAAACCTGGGTGGAGTCAGAAAATGTGCGTAAATTGCCTTTCCCAAGGACAAAATGTCGCGTCAGGATTTGAACTCATTACATGAAATCTGGAAGATGCGAGTTCATCGCTCTGCCGAACTTTAGATTCTCCAAATTGACAATTGCAAAAAGGCAAATGGAGTGGTGAAGAACGAGGTGCCATTAGAAGATGAGTAGTTGTAGAAGCCAAGTAAAGCCCTTGACGTTGAGGATCCATTTCCATATCGTGTCGGTAAATTGTTTTTAAATTTCCATTTCGTGTCCTACATGCCTGACTGTCGATGGAGGACAATGTTTTCTGTTTATAAAGAATAGCTTGAATTGATTTGACAAAATGCTCTTAAGGGACAATAACTGAGCTACGGACTTCCTCCCCTTCCCTCCTCATTGCTGCCTCCCCTAGCTTTTACCGTTTACAGCGATTGAAGAGAAACTTTCAAATTCTCTAACACACACTTCAATTCAATGCTCCAAATACATACGATTCCAATTCTCAAAATAACATATGATTCAAACTCTCTTTTAAAAAAACTTACATTTCAAAATTTTCAAATGACATAGAATTCCAATTCTTCAGATAACATATTGTTCCAGTTCTCCAAATACCATACAATTACAGTTCTTCAGAGATAGGACTCCAATTCTCCAAATAACATATAATTCCAATTCTTTAAATAACATACAGTTCATACAATTCAAATTCTCCAAATAACATACAATTCCAGTTCTCCAAATGAATACAATTCAAATTAGTTAAATAACTTCAAATTCAATTCCACAGATAACATAAGATTCAAGTTTTTCAAATTATTTACGACTCCAATTCTCTTCACTAACTTTTCAAATAACATACAGTTTCAGACCTCCAAATAACATATAATTCCAGTTAACTCTCCAAACAACATACAATTCAAATTCTTCAAATAAGTCACAATTCAAATTCCTCAAATAATATAAATCCAATTCTCCAAATGACTTACCATTCAAATTTGTTTTAAAAGAGGGAGGGGCATGTTCCGGGGGAGATTTTTTTTTTTTTTTTAAATTACGGATAGACTGTTTTAACTTTTCTTTTTGATTAGGCATTTTTAAACCAGAGAAAAACAGTGATAAATCGATTTTCTCGAGTGATTGCCATGGCAACTCAGTTTTATTATTATCATTATTTGGTTTTGGCGTCTTCGAAATGGCTATCTTTAAAATCTATCTCCTCTGCCAAATTTCAGTGGAATTTAATGAACCTTGATGAACATATTAATTGGTGCAATGTTTAAAGCCGTACATATTTTTAGCTCTTCGTATGCAAAAGAAAAGTTTCTAGAAATTTTTGAAAAAGCTATGTAGTGAAATCTCTAATTTCGCCGTTATTTCATATCTCTATTTTCTCCGAAACGTACAAACCAAATGGGCTGCGCATAAACACTTTATTTTTCTTTTTGGTCTTGTTATGATAATGAAGTGTATCAAATTTGCGTTGAATCGATGAAGATTTGTTCTTTAGATTGCAGAAGAAATTAAAAAAAAAAAAAGCATGGTTAAAAGTTAAGTTTTGTTTGTTTGTTTGTTTGTCATGACAAAATTGACATGGAAAGTTTTTTATTCGGCTTGCATTCCCAATTCAGCAAATTTTCACATAATAGCTCTCTTTCTCTGTAACATCTCTGTTTTGTGTTGCCTTTTCCTGCCTTTCTGGGCGTATCTTTTCTCCTTTTTTTCCCCTACACCCCATCATGATGAGGGCTCCCACAGAGTGACCTCCGAGTTGTTGAGGGCCTGTCATTATGTGGCCTCCATATCTTTCTGTGTCAAGATCAAGAGTGTCCTGGCATTTACTATGGCACATGGTTCACAACTGAGGTCTAAAGTAGCAGAAATACAAAAAAAAAAAAAATATATATATATATATACTACTCATATGACGTTTTAGAGCACCTGGTGAAAAATTACATTGATATTTTGAATGATCATCCATTTCTGGCATTGTGCCTCATGATATTGCTATAAGAGGTCATAACCAAGTGTTTTATGCAAACGTTGCCTGAATTCCATCAAATCGTGATGATCTACCACTGTGTATAACAACCTGATGGAGCTAAATCCTGGTTGATAGTAGATGGGGCCGACAGTTGAATGACTATTGGGCAAGCACGCTAGAATGGACATATGCACTTTTTAATACCATTTCTATAATCAGAAAACCATATATCGGGATGCCGCTCCCAGCCCCCCCCCCTTAAATAACTGACAATTCAAATTCTCTAAATGACACACAATTCCATATATCCAAATAACGTGCAATTCATATACATCAAATCGATATAATACATTTAAAGTATTACTGACCTACAATAAACAAGACTCACAATCTAACAAAACTTTTAATGCTATTCACATTCACTAAATAGCATAGCATTCAAAGTCTCCAAATAACCCATAATTCAAATTCTCATAATAACGTACAATTCACACCCTCCAAATAACACACAATTCAAACCTCAAATAGCGTAGCATGCAAATTCTCAATACATGCACTACGTAAAGTTTTGGTTCCCGCCCGCTATTGCACTTAGGTTCAAATGACTATTCCATTCATGAAACCACGTTACCCCAGCAGTCCACCTGATATGTCTTTCAAATAAGATAAGATAAGTTAAGAAAACAATTGTCCTCAAAGGGAAAGTGTCCACAGTTGATGAGCCATAGTATGTATGGAATATACGTTCAGACCTATAAATGTGTAGGCAAAAACGTGGTGCATGTATATCTTTTATATGCTCGGACTAACCTGTTTTTACGGGTCTTGTTGGCTACAAATTAGCAGAAATGTGCATAAATGCTTTATAAGATCGTCAAAAAAATTGTAAGTTTCATGAATGTTTTATGACTGGAAGTGTGAGGTGAGATAAGGCCGCCTTCGAACATCAAAATGGAGCTGAATGCTAGTGATTTCCGAGTAATTATGTTTGTATGATTACAGAAGAGATTTAATTGTTATAGAATGTCTGGATCAGCTAACAGCAACATTTGAAGAGTCTGTCCCTTCCAGATTAACTCTTTACAAAGGATATCAGGAATTTTCATGCGGCAGAAAGACCCATGGAAACTGTGCGAAAGTTATGGATCGAGACAGGAGAGAAACAAATGGGGAAACACAGGAGGCACTTGGCTTTTCATCCACTACTGTCTATACAATATCATATGAACTTTTAAATCTAAGGAAGGTCTGTGCCCGGTGGATACACCATATGTTAACTGAGGATCAGAAAGGGACTTGGTTGAGCTTTGTCAAAACAGAATTAGAAAACATGATGTCAAAGGCTAGTCAAAGTTGTGTATAAAGTTATGATTGGACAGAGGTGTACAATTACCATCTGAAGGCAAACGTCAAAGCATATGCTGGGTAGATGCTGGAGATGCCCCAATTGTGAAATTCAAACGATCTCAGGGCTCTTGTAAAATGCTCGTGGCATTTTTTGTTTTTGTTTTGTTTTGTTTTGTTTGGGGAAAATGCGTCCAGATCATAACAATTCCTGTAGAAGAACAAAAGACTATTGCTGTTCTATGTTATACCAATAACTAACTGTTTACCAAAGGCTTTCCACAACTGGGCACAAAAGCATCCGAAAACGGACACCAGAAGGTTTAACTGTGCATCACGATAACACAAATGCTCACAAATCATACATGACTTTGAAGTATTTGGAAAGAGGAAACGTAAAATCTCTAGTACGCCGCATTTGTCATTGCTTCCTTATGACTTTTTCTTGTTCCCGTTAGTCAACAGTCAAATGAGAGGGGAGCGATTCAGTGACAATGAAGAAACACTTTCACCTTCAGCAAAATAATAGAGGGGATACCTGACAAGGAGTGGATCTAAGCATTCCTTTGTCGCTTGGTTTAAGAGGACGCAGTCAAGCACTGATGTAATGGAGAATACTTCGAGAAGTTGTAGAAGTTTCAGCTCTCTAAGAACAGTAGAACATGGTTTGTCCAAGTTTATAAAATATATACTTCAGATCTTTTGAGAGTCGCAGTGAGTTGTTCACCAAGGAGCAGATACCAAACCACATAACTACTGTGGGCGGAGAACAAGACTTTTGTAGTGGTCTAGTTCTCCGAGAAGTGGAGAAAGCACTGACCAAACTGTTCACTGCAGTATTACGTTATAACTCAACACTGTCGCACAACAAAGAAACAAACTTCATCACAATTTCGAATGGTTCCCTTGTGTCTCCGATCTAGTTTCTTAAAGATTAGGACGTTGAGATGGGGATTGCTTTTGACCAGCGTTTTTACATGTACTTCCCTTTACCAGATACAAGGTTTGTTGAAGAAACAGTGTATAAAGAAAGAGAAACGGGCTTTTTTTTTAAATCTGAAAAATTCATCACAGAACGTTTCTTTTCTAAAATTATTACGATATCAAGAAAGCAGTTTCCTTTTACAATGATTGGGTTTTATTTTGGGGGGGGGGGAGGAGGAGGAGGGGAGAAGATTTTTTCTTTTAATTTACATTTCAAACAAGGAGTGTAAAATCATTATTTCCTCTCTATGCTGCTTGTTCAACACTCCTGTGTCTGGCAAAGGGAAATAACATGGTTGGTAAAAAAAAAAAAAAAAACCACTCTGGCAAAATCAAGGTACCAGCTGGACCAATGTGTATCACCAGTGTGGCTCAGCGTTCACATCTAACGTATTATAACTTTCATGCTCTTATTTCTAGATAACTTGTTTTAGAAAGAGTTGTTAAACACATTTTTATCTAAATTATTGGACAGGAAATTTAATATATGTAATATCTAATTACTTCTAAGTTTGTCCCAAATTAAACTCTATCAGTTACAGAGAACAGATAATAACTACCTGTTTAATGACTAGGTGCATTTCAAAGCCATGATTGAAAAGTCTTGTAGTTTAATTTCCTTTGCTTTTTCGAAAGTGAAAAGATATAAACAATCATGAATAACTGAGCAAATTTACAAGTATTTATCTACATTCCGAGATTCCACTATCCTTATATTTACCAAATCTTACATTCGGGCTGGTAAAATTGGCAAAGGCTAATATAGTTGTGTAGTTTTCTGCCTCGACCTTTGCAATAGTTAATTGAAAGTAACATATTAACTTTCAAGTATAAGAGCTCTAGACGAAAGGTTCGATGTCAACATATTTGTTGAGTAATATTAGTCACATTCACTATTAGAAATCATCGAGCCATATTTCTTTCAAAAGCACTAAATGCTGTAAACACCAGTGACCTCCTTTGTCCGTCAGCAAAGTGTGTAATAAAATTACCAGGTGTTAATTTTTCTTTTTTAATTTGCTGTATAGTACATGCATGTATCCATAAATTCCTGTGTGATGAAGATGTCTGGTAAACATCTCAATCGAATGTAGGTCTTCAGTCTTTACTTTACGACTAGTATTGTAAGAAAAGCAGCATTCAAACTGCATTCATTACAGTCGTAGCTCTTTCGCTGCCATATAGTCCTAGGACAATTTTCCCCCTAGTGCCAAGCAATTTGAGAGGCTTCACTATAATCCCATATAAGTTAAAATTAAAAAGCGTAGCCACAAATGAAAGCTCAGCAATCAGCTTGTTTTTAGAATAGACTGAAATCAGATGTCCTACCACTACTTTTCTGCAACAGTCATGATTATACCTAATCATCTATTTCCCTATAAGTTCATGAATTCAGCAAAGCGCTGCTATAGGCGTATTTTGCACGTGAATTCACTGGTACAGCAATGAAAAGATTAGTGTTAGATATTTTTGAAAAAGTTTGGAAGCCATTCAGCATATGACAGAAATGGTCATCTCTGACAGAAAAATACAAGTGTCTTACTTCAGATTTGAGATTTTCCTGGTGCAGACTGAGGACTTTATTTCCAGTCTGTTTTATTTCAAACGTGAAGCCTGACTTTCATATAACAAATGGGTGTTAATCATGACCACGTCACCAGGAACAGTAATATCTATACAATCTGTGCTGTTGATGCCATTTTTAAAATCCAACGCCAATAATTGTCCATGAGTTAAAAAGAAGTGTTAATAACAGATTGTCAGGGAAAAAGATGTCAGCTTTGATGGAATTTGTTTCGACTTTATATACATTTCTACCAATGCATCCCTAAGACTGTTATCAAAATCTGTCGCTTTGTCATATCACATTTGGCATAGATAACCACTGACATCTGACATTGTCAGAAAACTGAGATTTATTCTCAAATTTTAAAAAAGGGTATCATGAGGAATTCGTCTGTATCTTGCACAAGGGAGGTGGAGAATAAGAGCGAGAAAACTAAATCGTTATCTGTGTCAAATGTCTTATGAGTTTACTGAACGTCAGCATGAATCATCAGGATTCGGATCAGAATTCACTGTCCACATATGCTGGATATCTACTGCCTATAATTAGCGATGACACTCGTCGAGTTATTCTTTTGGTCAATCATCTGTTGTTGACAGGACCAATTTGCATCGTCGGTATCGTAACAAATATCATCAACATCGTTATCTTTGCCAAGCAGGACTTGCATACGAGCACAAACCTCAGCCTTTTCGCCCTCGCTTGGTCAGATCTCACGACTGTCTTATGTTTGGAATGGACCATAATTTGTGTGAATCCGTACACAGAATCGATCCCTGTCTTACATAAAAGTACATATCTAACAGCGGGTTGGCCTCACATCTGTTTCTCCACTATCAGTTGCTGGATCATCGTGTTTATTACAGCTGAAAGATGTCTTTGTATCGCAATGCCTTTACATGTCAAACAGATTATCACTCCCAACAGGACAAAACTGACTTTAGCTTGTATCTACCTCTTTATGTTGGCTGCTCTCTCGCCAGAGTATGCAACTTTGTATTATGGATGGTCTTTCAACTCAGAGACAAATAAAACTGAATTTGGATTGATCAGCAGAGAAAATAGGTGGAAGTTTGAAGGGATCGTCAACTTTTTCTTTTCTGTCATACTGTTTTTTCTCTTTTTCATCTCCATCTTGATGACAGTTTTACTCATGAAGAATCTACGCCAGCAATCACAATGGCGGATGAAGTCAACTTTCCAGTCCCAGCAGTCAAAGCTCATTTCAAAACGAGATAGGAAAGCCCTGATCATGGTAGCGTCCATAACAACCATCCTTATCATATGTTTTACTCCAAATGTTTGTCTTCTACTGGCAGAGTTTGTAGTCCCCAGCTTCAGGAGATACGGGAAATATTCAAATCTTTATATCGCAGTTTGGTCATTCTCTTTGGTTACCGGGGCCTTCAATGCGACCATAAACATTGCCATGTATTATAAGATGAATTCATCATATCGGTGCACATTCCAGCAAATTTTCAAAAGAAATGTTACTTAATTGCAGGATTCATACCTGGTCAGAAGATTTATTGGTTGCAATAGCGAGCTCTTGTTGTTGTTATTTGTTGTTGTTGTTTGTTTGTTCGTTCGTTTGTTTGTTTGTTTGTACTTTACATGTTAAAATTCTAAGCAGCGTTACTGTTGTATGTAGACAATAACCTTTTTGCTTCTTTCACTCCATATGTTTCTATCTGTTTACTGGCCATTAATACTTAACATCTGCACCTTCTTTTATTTGGCAATATTTTATAGCTATTTTTCTAGATATTTGTATTTTGTCATCTAACACAACACCATCCTCTTGATTAAATATTTCTCGTTCGTAGAGACGATTTTGAGCATTCTTAAGCTCAGAATTTAACATGGTCAAAAATAAACTCGTGACCGTGAAGCAGCAACGGGAAAATAGCAGATTATATAGTAATGTGTTGCATGTGATTATTCAATCAAAGGACAAAGGATCCCAACCTTTTCGTCATGACTGCTTTGGTGCTGATTCAAGATTACAATTTCTTATAAAATCTGTCTATTGTAATCTACATCTATATGTAACTAAGGAAGGAATCACTATGAGCATGTATTACGCACAGCTGACAATCATGCATGGCTAGAAATAATTTTGTAATGGTGACGCTGCCGCTGATGGTGCACACTCAATGGCTGATCAGGCTTGGGGATGCACCATAACTGATACCATTTTCAAACCTCTGCTTCCTATTAATGCTGTAAGTAAACCATTTAGTTTCAGTGATAATCCAAATATTGTCATGATTTGAATTGCCTGTTTCCAAATCCCCATATTAATCTATTGAAAATATCAGTTAGGCATACCTATTGTGAGGCGATTTTAAAAAAATCGTAAAGTTTAATTACTAATTAATGTCCAGACTACTGGTAGAAAATAGTTGCAATGATGCATAGTGTCTTTGCTATGTTGCCTTTCTGCAAACGAGTTTATATACTGCTGAGCAAATGCCCAAATGTAGGCTATGACATTACTTTAAACAGTAGTCATGTCCATGACATGCAGTAAAGTGTAAAATGTAAAATAAATAATAGATTATCTAGATCTAGAATCTATAAGTGGCTTTGTATGTCTTTTTTTTTTTTTTAATTTAAAGAACACATTCCAAAAAGTTCCACCAGTCAGTTACTATCCTTATTCCTCATGGGATTCCTGAGAGAAATCAAATCTAGCTCTGGAGCTAGACCTAAATCTCGAGTCTAGATCGAGTCGAGACTAGCCTTGATCTAGTAAAATATTGTTATCTCTCGCAGAGGTGGGTTCAGCATTCCACTCAAATCTCGTTGTTGTGCACAAAATGTTATATTAATCTACTTTGCAAATGGATTAACATCAACTACAATATGAAAAGTTTAGCTTCAAAGAGATCCAGGTTTGAAAAATCAAGTGATATAACTGAATACTATGATCAATTCGTGCTAAAGATTTATTCAGAGTCGACAGGCAGAGGCATACACTTGATGACAAAGATTATTAGTCAAGTCAATAAATCATTGGTGATTTCTGTCGTAGAGATGTTCTGTCTAAATAGCGGTTCAACGTTTAATCATGAAATCGAGAATTGCACATTTTAATGTTTGTTTATATATCAACTATTGATACCTGATTTCATTTTTCACTGCATCAGTTCTCTGTTTCCTGGTCTTGTTTTCAGCAGTGAGTCTTTCAATCACCATAGATTGTACCACAAGGGCCCTAGTTAATACTCACTACCTGTACAATGTCTGCAGTTTTTGATATTTCAGTCATACATTTTTTTTTTCTTTTGATTCTCTGCAAACTTTTGTCTGTTTTCATCCTTAGCATTCTCCTTTAACTGTTTATAGTGCTTTCTAAATGACTGACAATGTTTTCCAGCCGTAGCTAAAACAGTCCTCTGCTGACTAGTCTTTCCTAAAAATTTCATGGTTTCATTTAATCATATGAACGGTAGACCTATTATGCAGTGTTGCATGCGCCCTTTTTGCCAAATCAAAATCACCAAACGTTGTTTGTCTGATAAAACCTCATAACTTCTATGACCTGAAATTTTCACGAGAGAAAAAGAAAAAAAACTGTGTCCGCCTTATATTATGAGATTTTTATTTAACCCCAAAAGGAGACTTTAAAGTAATGGTTAACTTTTGCTGCTTCATCGGCATATGTATTGCTTTATGTACTTCTGACTGGGACAGAAAAATGAAAAGCGTATAATTTTGAAGTTATGAGGTTTTATCAGAACAGTAACGCAAAAGAACGTTTTAAACTGCTCTTATGAAAAAAGTTCCTTGAATGCTGCCAGAGTGAGTACATTCAGATTTCTTCTTCACATTCAGTTTTGTTCTCCCTCTAAAGTTTTCCAGATATGAAATGGGATTCTAGACACATTTTATCTTCATTCTGCTGCAATAGTGTGAAGACATCTTGTTAAGCTTTTCAAAGAACTCTTTGTGAAGAAAAGGTTTGTCATCACCCGCTCTTTATAGTACTAGAAGAGGACCTGCAACCTTCGTGGGAGGTTATTACAAAAAAGCTTAGATGAAACCGTCTGTGAACACCGACTTAAAGTGTATGGCAAGCGTATATAGGACCATGTCAAGTAACGTAGGCCTAAGGAGGGCATGCGGAAAATGGGATCTTTAGCAGGTGCTTTACACTTGTCTCTGTGAAGAGGATTCAAGTACTTTAAAGTCATGAGACGGTAGTTCCATTTGTGTTCAGTTTGTCTCAGCTTGAATAATTTATTTAGCCTACTTACTTTATCTCAATTGAGTATCATGCTCAGCCTGAGATGACGTACGTGTTTACAAACATACTGTCTGAGCATACTTGATATGTCAACACATATTAGACTTCTACACTAGGATTATCCAATTGTAAACTTAACAGAGGTTTATTTGATATACATTACCTTACGTTACAACATACAGCCAACCTACACGAGGAGATGATTTGTTTAAACTTAAATATTAAACTGCATCAGTTCTAATTCGGATTGTTTATAGGAATTACCACCTGTTTATACTTTGACATTTATTTGTTGTTTGCTTATTAAGTCATGTTTTTAAATGGAACAATCCCGGATGAACACTGTGGCAAACTAACCACTTAAATAACTTAAAAATAATAACTTAAAAAAGAAATAAAAAGACCAAATAAATAAATAAAAATGAAACAAAGTAGAAAAGCTCAGAACCTAAGAAGATCACAAAATGGCCTTTTTTTAAGTTTACTTTCTATATTATAAAATTGCCAGAAAACCCACAATAGGCTTATCGACTAGAAAACTGCTGGATGGATCCATCTGAAATTGGCACACAACATTATTGCATATGGATCTGTGTTTCTACGTATGTAAACCTGAAAAAAGGTTTATTGATGTTATTCTACAAATGCGGTAATAATTGAATAAATTCGGGAGGGTGCTTGATCCGAATTGTACTTTCGATTGTATGATGCGTTCTAGACACGTTTTCTTTGAGTACCATTCAGTTTAATCGACCAAAATATCAGCATCGAGGTGTGCATGCTTGCTATACACTTTAACTTAAGTCAAAAAATCTTCCAGGAGACCGTGGTTTCTCTTCTAGTGTTATCATAAAGGGAAAGGAGAAAAAGTTCGGCGGGAAAGACAATCTATTTTCAAGCGGGTATTTCAGATAAAACTTTATTTTGCGGTTTCTCTCAAAATCATGGACATGATGATTTTACCAGGTCCTAATTAGGCTACATGTATTGTTATGCTCCTTTAACCGTAGAATATCCCACGGCTAGCGGCCTTTATTTTAGTTTGTTTGGCACGTTGGCACCACCGTGAGGCGATCTCTCATGGACATGTCTCTAAAGTTGATGAGAAAGCCATCGCTGCATTTCAGGACTTGGCACAATCAAAAAAAGGTGATTTTGGGTACCCCCCACTCCTAGTCCATATCCCCGTCCCCCACTCTCTCTTAGGAGTCGCCGCTACGGCTCTGTCTGGTTCGGACATACTAAAAGTGTTTAGAATATTGTCTGAAATAAACTCTTAAAATATAAAATTGACACGCACAGCGGGTATATATATCATACATGCATAGAAATACTTTTGCAAAAGACAACATGCAGTATACTCGTAAACACATGGCATAACATCTCCATAAAATATCATGTCAATACATAATACGTCTCCAAATATTCGTAAAAACACTGAATATCTATAAAATGCCATGTTCATGTACAATGATTTATTAAAAAATTATGATATACGTCATTTTCGGAAATGCATAAATATTGATAATATAGATATATCACAGTCATTGTTGCATCAGTCGTCTAAATATAATTCTTTAGTGGCACGGAGGCTCTGCATTACTCTTTTATCTGCTGTCACATATATGTCACTGTGGTTTTGTGAAATTTCAAGCAAAACGTGCACCTTCCCTACCTATATGACACCATAAAAACACCATAGGTTGACAGTGGTGGCGACGCTTAACTCTGTTACAGTCATTTATGACCTACCTACTGCCATTTTCAAGTACACCATAGTACCAAGTACAAAAGGGGTCGTGCAACCATTGTAAAAAAAAAAAAAGGAAACAACACATTTACTCTTGTTATTTGAAACACGCAAAGAAAAAAAAAGTAACAAACAAGACAAACAAACAAAAAACGAACAAACAAAAAAAAAAAAAAAAAAGACACAAAAAAATAATAAAAAATGAAGAAGCTATGGAGAAAAAGAAAAAGAATAAAACAAAAGAAAGACTTTTATCAGATGGTGATTTTTTCAGTTTTCCATTACCCATTTTTTCAACAAACAAAAGAAAAACTGGTTGTTTTCTACTTTACACTGTTTTTCTTATACCTCTTGTACTTAGCAAAAACAGTTAGTTTTTACTGATGGTCAAAATGGCGCATTGGGTGATTGTTTGTTTGTTTGTGTTGGGGTTTAAGGACACATCAGCACAATCACAGCTATATTGTGCCAAACACGGTAAGATAAGTTTACACGTGAAAAGGCTGATCAAGTTTATAGAAGATGAGAGGAAAGAGAGTGGGAGTAAGGAGAGAGAGAAGAGATGTCTCTACTGGAATATCGAAGATGGCACTTATAAACCCCGGGCCCCTGCGGGGGAATGGGGGAGGGGGGCTCATTGGAAGACTAACAACGTCACGATAAAGCCCAGGAATATCTCCCATTTGGTAGAGAGGATGAGCCCACCTCTTCCATGCATCTGTGGGGACTGAAGTGGTCTCACCGTGCCCCGTGTGAGCTCTTCAGCAGCCATAGCGTCGCCTTGCTGCTCTATGAATGATCCTGTCGAAACTCTTTCAGGCAACCGTTTTTTCTTTTCTGTGTTTGGTGAGTCTAGAAAACAAATAACCATGAAATAAAAGGAAAGAGAAAAAATGACTTTTTTTAATGGGCAAATGTTCTTTTATTTAATTGAGACGCGACACAATAAAATCAGGCGCTCATCAAACAGAGAAGGTCGGAGAAATTACGTGATTTTCAACAGCGGATGAATTTTTTCACGCAATTTCTTTTTCTTCACAGAACACTTCTATATCAATGTAAAAATGTATTTCAGAGTTAAATTTGCTGAAATAGATTGAGTAAAAGCCCAAAAATTGTCATTTAACGGCATGGGTTAACAAAGATTAATGAAGATTTACAAAAGTGATCGACCATTTTCTCGCTACAATCAGCTGCAGCATCGGGTCACCCCATCGTCTTTAATTGCCAATATTTTGACTTCTGCCTAAGGTAGAACAAAACTTTCTTTCACACACGGAAAGGAAATGAATAACCTTTACAGTGATACCAATAATATGCTCAAAAGTTGACAAGAGCCTGATGTCATTGTGTCGCTTCTCAAAAAATATTGTTGTTGTGTTTTGTTTTGTTTTTTTATCCAGATGTGTATCAAAACTCATCATGTATGTTATGCGTGTATGTGCATACGAGCGTAATATGTTTATGGGGTAGATGAACGAGTAAAGGGCATTTCTTTAACACAGGAGTCTCCAAGTTCTTTATGTGGAAAGATAAAAGATGATCGATAAAAATAATCCACTTTAGACCTGCCGATGTAAAACTCCAATTTAAGAATGTGCATTGCACTTTTTTTTTTTTTTTTTACTTTCTCTTCGTTATCGCTCTACTATTACGGTTGTTGCAACTGAATCGTAACCACATGTGGAACTTGTTCCAAACCGTAAGTACAAAATCGCTCTGTTACACAGAGAGTGAAAAGACAAACCCATGTAATCTGAAACCTGTTTGCGTTGGCAGTCTATTCATTTTTACAGTTCCAATTTGTTGTACATAATTATATTAATGATATAAAATTCTGGGTCAGATCTACATATATAGGCTACATATACAGACAGGCAGACACACACACAAAAAGAGAGAGGGGAGAGGGAAAGAGAAACAAGAAAAGGCAGGGAGT
This sequence comes from Peronia verruculata, assembly GCA_038406235.1. Lineage (NCBI taxonomy): Eukaryota > Metazoa > Mollusca > Gastropoda > Systellommatophora > Onchidiidae > Peronia > Peronia verruculata. The sequence goes on along the minus strand of JBCAUA010452339.1, from coordinate 2,073 downwards.
TGGTGTTACGATTTCGACAGTAATCAAATAATCAAGATCTACATCAAGGAAGCTGCTCACCAGAAGATGAGGTTGTCGCCACAATAGGATCGATACACTCAGGACCTTTGGGACCGTCTACAACCGTCAATCCTTTGTTTCGACAACAAACGGTGTCATGAAGCTCAGTACAGGCTCGGCCCTCGTAAATGAGACCAGATTGTGTGTTGTCTGAACATCGTTGGCACCGGACACATTGAGTGAGGGGAAAGTGGGAGGTTGAATGGTTAAACCATCCAATTTTGCATCCTATGACAGTGGGGTGGGTGCTGTTACAGGGATGCACAACGACTTCTCCGATTGTCTTCGGCCACAAACAGGGGTGGCAAAAAATGTGTGTGTGTCTGTCCACATGCATATAGCTGTCTTCTGGACACGGCGCGCACTCATTGGCATCGGAATCATAGAATTCACCTCGTCCACATAGCTGGGCGCAAACTGGCACTCCGTACTTGTTGATAACCACATCATAATTGTCTCCATTACAACATATCGTGTCCCTGAACCTATCGCAGGGCAGTCTTGGGGATTCACAGCGTGCACATTTCTGACAAAAGCCTCTGGTGTTCGGAGAAGATGGCATATTCCAGAAATATCCCTCAGTACAGTGAATTTGTGTATCCGTGAGACTGGTGCATGGTCTAACCAATATTTCTAGTTCAGGGTTTTCAATTCTGGTACAGTCGTAACACAACCGATGGGTGTGATATCCGCCTGGCATGAAGGTACCAGGATTGCATTCCAAACAGATATCTGGACCTTTCACAGGTGTGTACAGCACATGTCCCGGAGGACACATAGTATTATGTACTGCTTGAGCTTGAACCAGCAAGCAGAGGCCCATTAAAATATGACCCAGTTTTTTCAGCCGTCCTTTCTTCTTCTTAAGTGGGTTTCGGTGTCCTATGGAGGGAACCTGGAAAGAGTATAATTATGCATTTTAAAAATAATAAAGGATGACTCTGTAGCATCGGCTATTCACATGACGTCGTAGTTATTGGTGCTCTTTCAAATATATAATGGTTATCTTTTAATCGTGCATAAATTAAGGCTGTGGTTTGTTTAAATAGGTTGTCTTGGGCCATCTGACGTAAATGTACCGTTACTCATATATGTTTATAATATATATTGGGATGACTTGCAAGATGACTCCAGTCCGTCTAAGGGAGGGGTCACGTGGTGATTCCAATACATCCTAGGACAACTCTCCAGAGACAATTACTTTACTAGCCTAAACGGCTGGCTCTTTATGTTATTCCTCAACCCTTCTCAAGGATTTTTTTTTTTTTTTTTATCTGAATCTCGCAAACATTGACTTGACCAGTACATTTGACGTACTAGACTTTGACTGAATGGGGTGATAGTCTTTCAGTTCCCTCGTTTTGAACACGGGAAAAATTGAACACACTGTGAGGTTGATTTCCGAATTCTTTGGAATTCTTATCTGTGTACTACTGTACAGCAAACTAAGTCAACCTCTCAAGAGTGCCATTCACGTGCAACAAGTCTTCATATAGTAAAATTTAATCTGATAACCGTACTCTATGACCGACTCAACGTGTTCTAGCTTTGTCGACTCAGACACTGAACGAGACACTGGACCGTCTTGGCATAAAATGGCAGAAATATAATTCCACATTGTTACATCTAACACTGCCTGTCTCACCAATGGGACGGTGGCACACAGCAGCTCCTTCCCCCAACTGTAGCGTTGGTCATCCTCGAATGGAGACATGACCAGTGACCAGCACACTCCTTCATCTGTAGCTGTTGCACCGCGGCTGTAGACACTTTGTAGAGTTTCCCACGTTCGCCAGCACACGACTTTTGAGAGTTATTCTTCTGCTCATCAGGGATCCTGGCTGGGGAATCTGAACAGCTGTCACATCTCTCTGGAAGCCTCTGTTGTCGGCTTTTGTAGATGACCATCTCCCTAACCATAAATGATCTCTATTTCTAACTGCTCACTGACTGAAATCTACTCCAGGGATTAAATGTGCTTGGCTTCTTACAGCTAAATTCAAATGTAGCCTA